>MCJB01049368.1:0-40802 GCA_002018475.1 Nicotiana obtusifolia
ATATATATATATATAAGTTGTTGTTGGGTTCTTGTTAGTGTCATATTACATGTCACAGATACTATTGTTGGTTCGCTCGGGCCTTCGGGTGCCGAGTGCCGTCACAGATACTATTGTTGGTTCGCTCGGGCCTTCGGGTGCCGAGTGCCGGCCACACTCCCCAAAGTTGGGGTGTGACATATATATACACAACACACACACACACACACACATACACACACACAAAAAAAAAAAAAGATTCCAGAAAATCTAAACAAAAAAGGACTTTTTTCAATGGGTATGGTTGAGATTCATTGAAAACATATAGATGAGTCAATATACAAAATTTGAGGAAGATTGGAGGTGATTTGGACCGAATTGATATCAAAATTCGTAGTTAAAATCGAGTTCAAAAAATTCTTCTGCAACACATGTATCACACAAGTATCTTACAAGCGAGTATACATGTATATACATGTGATACATAATTGACACATATATGATACATATTGATACATAAGTGATACACAATGTGATACACATACCCTTTTTTCATGTTCATGATCTGCTTCGAGTTTTCAATTCAAACCATCTCAAAACTCCACCAAATCATTCCAAAACTGAGATTCAAGCTACTTAAGATGTAACCAATCTATTCTAATAACACCCAATCAAAGAAAAGCAAAAAAAAATTTACTTTTTTTTAGCTACAAATAACTAATTGGCTAATATTAGTAATATTTTATGAATTGACCAATTTTTGTAATAAGCTACTTATAAATGGATTTAGCTGGTATTTTTCCATTTATATATACCTCTCAGACTTATTACCCGTCCAGCAGAACTTTAGTCCTTAAGTCACAACAAACTCCTAAAGCGAAACCGACAAACTTTCCTAGTCATTTTGTGGCTAATCAACCAAAAACAAAGTAACTTTCTTTAAATTTTAGTATTTCTGCAAGATTGTTGGTTCTGGAAATAGCTACACTTCTTTTTTATTTCTCTCCTTCTTTCTTTCGGTTTCAGTTTTAAATTCAGTATTAAATTAGCTGCTAATTTATTTAATATTTCAGTTAGTTGAGCAAATAATTCAATTATGGCAAATTTCAAACTAAAAAAACTATTAAACTCCATGTGTATAAATTTAAAATTTCAGATTGAATTTTCATGTCTGTTTTGAAGTATTTTATTATTGGTATTGAGTGGCTATTGTTTTATGATGTGTAGATTGTGGTGTTAATGTTAAAATTTTGAGATTTAATTGTGACAAAAATTAATTTGTCATTAGAGGACCTTGAGACTTGAAACTCATAAATTGGGTTTGTTGAATTTGTTTATGACAGGAGTATGTTCGAAATGTTAATTGGAGGATGTGGCTATATCCAGAGTCAATTTGTTGAAGATTTTAGAGTAAATTTTTAAAATTTGAATTGAAATTGAGTTAAACTAACAAGCATATATAAATTTGTATTGTATATCAAAATACTATATTGTATACCAACATGGTATAGAATAATTAATTCAAGAGTATGTAAATAATTCAGAGTGTATTTTGACAGTTGGGATTCGGCAGTATACTCTTTTTTTTTTTTAAAAAAAATACTAAAATCGAGAAATACATTTTTATCAATGTTGAAAAAATTGACCTATTTTGGTCCCAAAAGATCTCCTATACCCTAGTTATAGGTCACCTAGGTGACAGAAAATTTGCTAATGTGATTTTTCATCACTAAGCCTATAAGAAAGTCCATAATATAGAGTAAATATATACAATTACAAAGTTGCGTCCAATCTCTCGACCGAAGGATTGGATTGGTTGTTTTTAAAGTATTTGATTGCCAAAAAACACGGTTGAATCGTATTTCGAGTTGATCTTGAAGAATAATTAAACTTAAAAATACACAATTTAATATCTATCCTAGGCGTTTATAGAATTTTTGAAATAATCACTTTATGAATATCGCAACAGTTTATGAAATGTTCGAGATTTATGATCGATAATATATTACTTATTATATTATTATCATGTTGTATAATGCATAACCCGAATAAAAGCACGTGGACATGCAATGTGAATCTCAAGTTAGTATAAAATATTACTTCCTCCGGTCCACAATAAGTGATCAATTTGTCTTTTTATTTTGGTCCAAAATAAGTATTTATTTATTAATCAAGAAAAATTTTAATTTATTTTTTAAAAATTACGCTTATGTACGTATCCCTAAAAAGTTTTTTACTCCTTACATTAATTATACAGCAATATTTAGTTAAGGCTAGTTTAGTCGCATTAATTATTTTTGTCTACAATTTTGTATTTTTTTAATGGATACGCCTAAAATAAATTAGTCACTTTTTGTAGATCGAAGGAAGTATTATCTTAGTTATTTGGAAAAGGACGTTAGTGTTGTTATTAATTAGATTAGATTCAAAGGTTGAAAAGTTTAAGCGACGCCAAATTGATTCGAGCTCAACAAGTTGTATTATTACGTATTTGAGAAGGAAATGGACGCATCTCTCATATCTCGAGGCTAAATTCAAGAGACAGTTAAAAATAGGTCAAAAATAAATATTTTATTTAATTTATGCCAGCATTACAACAGAGAAAATGTTTTAATAGTAGGTGTATACTAATATTAATGTATTTATTTGTGTAGGATACTGTGATAAATTGATTAGCTGGAGCAGTGGGGTGATTTAACATGTAGCTTGTCTTTCTTGGTTCGTGTATCTGTATTGCGATCCGATTAAATTTGAATTCGCTCTCGTTCCGAAAAGTCCGACACTGAAGATAAACTATTTTCTGATAATAACGATTTTATATTCAGAGTTCAAACTTAAAATTTCTGATTAAAGATAAATAAGTACTTATAACTGTACTGTAATATTTATTGGCTGCAATTTGCCAACTGGTCATTACTACAGATTCACCAACCCCAATATATAAAATTCAATAACTCCGTATTAAAAAAACAGAATTAAAAGAGGACACCGACACTAGGCCACGTCTAAATCTCATCATATAGCAATTATTTCAAGTCTGAGTTAATAATTGTTACATACATTATTCAAACATTCAATTATTTAAGGTGATTAATTAATAATTACAACGGATCTTTTGCCCTTTAGAGTGCGAAAATAACATATATCTATTTAGAATAAATACAAATTGATCTGTCATCAACACACTAAGGGGTCGTTTGGTACGAACGCAAGTAATGTAAGAATTAGTAATGCAGAGATTAATAATGCAGGGATTAGTAATACAAGGATTGTAGTGCTAGGATTATTTTTTATCAAGTATTTGATTCATTGTATTGAAAATTAGCTATGCAATGTATAATCTAAGCTTGTATTTGGTTTAAAACTCTACAAAATATCTTTACAATTATACCCTTGAATTTTAAAAATTAAAAGGCTTTGAGGGGCGGTTTAGTAATTTTAGAGTCTTATCCAAGTATAGTTAATGAGGGATAATTAATCTTTTGGTTTCCTTGGTATTAGCTAAGTCCTCCTAAGAGGTGTAAGTAATCTATGTATTAGGTATACATAAATTGAATTGAGCAACCAAATATTGTATTGGACAAATTAAATTTTTATACATAAAATATTTTACTTAATACAGCATATCAAACGACCCCTAAAAGCAAACATATAAGATATCCAAATAAGCATTAAAATAAGCTACTTTATTCTTTTTTTTTCTTTGTTGCCATTATTTATTATGAAGATCTTATTCTTTTCTTTTCTATGAAAAAGGAAACCAATTTCCACCGACACATGTGAAGTACTCTTTTTTTCTGCATTTCGTTCATCACTAACCTCCACATGCATATGTTTTCATACGAAGGGCTCGTTTGACCATAAATTTTTTTTCTTTTTACTATTTTCCTAAAAGAATTCATTATTTTTTTTAAATCGATGTTTGATCGTGAATTTTTAATTTTCACTTAAAAATAAATTTTAAATTTTTTTTAAAATTTAAAAAACTTCAAAAAACTGTTTTGCTAAATTTTCACTTCAGATCACTCATAAAAATTTAAAAACTACCCAAAATTGTATTATGTCCAAACACAACTCTAATTTTCAATTATCATTTTTACTTGAAAAAAATATATCTTTTTCCAAAAAATTTCGATTCTTATGTCTAAACTCCCACTAAGAATAAAGAGAAAATGAATTAAGATAAACATTAGATGGAGCCTCTTTTTATTAAGATTTTCCTGCTTATTTAAATTTTAATTAAAGGTGTGTTTTTATCATCTGGTCGAAATAGACATGACTATCTCGCTGTAGATGAGCACTTTGGACCCTATTTTTTCTTTTATTTCTATCTACAAGCTGAAGGTGTTATTAAAAATAATTGCAAAATGCATAAAAATAAATTAAGTATTTATAAACTAATGTAGGAAAAACGCAATTTATTGCCTTTTTTTCATTACAAAATACAATGTGGAGAAAGAAAAAAAATTGCACAATACAATCAAATTACCAAAAAAGAAAAACCTGTGATGAAAAGCAAAAATCATATCTATGTGCATACAAAACAAAAGGTATAGACTCACTATATGGTCCAAATTATCAAATAAAGGCCACACAAATAACACTCAAAACAACTGTAACCAACACCAACCCACTATTTTTCACACTATTAGCTCCGTTCAAGTTCTCCGACTCATCCGCCGGAGCATCGTCGTCCTCCGGGCTAGGCTCCGGGGCACTGTCGTCCTCTACATCGTCGCCGCCGCCTTTTTTACTCTTCTTCTTCTTTGAACCCTTTGGCGCGGGTGCTGGTTCTTCTGCTACTGCTTTAAACAATTCTCGTGGCAACAAAACTTTATCAATTTTATAAACCGACAACGGCTCCTCATCGTATAATGTTCCAGATATTGTCGCTGTGACAACCTTAGTTTTCAACATCACATCGTCCCCGTCATTTTGTACGGTGAAATCGTACTTGTTTTTTCCCTCAGTAGCTAAAGTGTTCATTAACCCATTGTTGGATTTCAACATACCTAAAGAATTGTAAACAGGAACACCGTGGTATAATAATAAAGAAGCTTGACCATCTTTAGTCAAATTCTTGAATTTGGGCATGAACCCGTTTAAAACTCCATCTGTAGGACAAAACACAGTTAATCCGCTTTCCACGTTTTCTGCAAACGTTTTTGAAACATCTGGGTGGGATTTTAGTAAATCGGAAAATGCTTTGCATCCTTGTTTGGACATTAGGGTCGTGACGTTTAAATCACTGGGCGCAGCAACCGGAGCTTCAGCGGCGGCTGAAGTTAAAATATGACTGATTTGAATAACTGAAATGTTGTACGGCATTTCTAGTACGGTTTTAACGAACGTGGCGGCGAAATGGCCGTCGTTATCTTCATTTGCGAAACCTACTTTACCGCCTTTCATGTTGGTGATGTTGATGTAACCGGAGGTTCCCGGAGCTTCGCCGGTGGCTTGGAACATGGTGGCGGTGAGGGTACTGCCTTTAGTAATCTGGTGAAGTTTCTTAGCGCCGAAGTAATCGGCGAAAACGTGAAGGGAAAGGACGTTTTTAAGAGTGTAAGTGGGGAGGTGTTTTTCGAGGAGTTCGTTCATGGCGGCATTGTCAATGGCGCAGACGGTGATGGTTTGTCGGCGGTTGATTTCTGCGGCTAAGTGTGTGACGGTTAAGTAGTGATTGAAGGTTGAGAATTCGGGGTGTTTGGCGAGGATTTTGGTAATGTTGTGAGCGGAGGTGGTGGCGGAGAGGAGTAAGAGGAGGAGGAGAGGGAGGTAGAGTGGTGTCGCCGGCGAAAGCTTCATTTTTGCCGGCGAAAGAGGAGAGATGGAGATCTGAAGAGGAGAGGAAAGAAAAGGAGATGTAGGAGTGTTTCTTTGGAGAGGTGTATATATAAATGGTATAGGCCATTTTTTGGTATCTTAACGTTCAATTCAATATGCAAATCAACAATTATCCTAAAAATAATGAATAATTATAGATTTAGTTTATTTGTATACTTCTGGTCCATCAAATATTTATATGATTCTCAAAAGTGGAATAAAAAATTTTACTCAGGTATGTCAAAATATATATAAATAATATACAAAAAAATTAAGGGGTACAGTAGTATCTATCAATAAAAACAAGTTTTTTGATGGCTGTATAATTCTTCGACCAATGAGTATCAATTGATACCCCTTAAATTAAGGTGATTCCGCCATGCGATGGTTATAACTAATGGATTTTCTGGTCATTAGGTTCGAATTACTAAAATAATTATTTGTTGTTAATTGTTATATGCTAGGTTATAGCTGATGTATTTTCAAGTTATTAACTTAGAATTACTAAAATGGTTACTTGTTGCTGTAGGCCATATCATCTTATGGTACAAAATACATGCATATAAGCACATACAACAAAAGTTAAATTCAATACTACTATAAAGCATTTTTTTGATTTGTCTATCGCTTAATGAATCTCGTTTTTATAGCTTGATAAGGTCATTATCCGACTAATATAATAAAAAAGAAATAAAAAGAAAAGAGGAAAAGATGAATGGATTGGTCACGACTAAGGGTTGCTTATCCGGCGGGTTGGGCAGTTATTTACTCTAAACGGTTCGATTTATCGGTTATCGGCTTTAAATGTATTAATCCGCTAGCCACCCAATAAGATATTGGGGCAATTGATATCGATTTAGCTATTATCGAGCGATTTATTGGCTAATTTGAATCAGTATTATAAAGGCCTATTTTGATCTTTCGTGTTACTAGTAAATACTAGCAAAAAGCCAGTTTACTTGCGCATTTCGTCATTCTTTAATTAGCTGTCTCAAGGCACCTGGTTCCAGTGATTGGCTTGTGCATTTTGTAGGTTGCCTTCAAAACCAAATATTCCACCCAAACATCAACAACAATGGTAATATTTGTCTGGACATCCTAAAAGAATAATGGAGCCCCGCTCGTACTGTATCCAAAATAAAGTATTGCACACTTCTTGGCTTTCTAAAGCTTTCGCTTTATGCATACATTTTGGTGATGATTATTCTGGGAATTAATATACATTTGAATAAAAATATATAAATATAAAAAATTTTAACGGGTTAACGGTTTATTGATTAATACGCTCCGAAACTGATAAGTTATTAATAATAAAGTTTCAATCCGTTCACCACCCGTTAATCCGATAACCCAATACTAATAAGCTATTAAGCTACTTTTACGATTCAATTTTCGATTTCGATTCGATTTTGAAACCCTAGTCACGACTACTTTAGTATTCTTTTTGTTCCCCAACACGCTAAGTCCTTCCCCTGTTTCTATCAACTTTCTACGGATTTAAAGTGTTTCTCTAGTCGCATATACTTTAATTTAATTCTATCCATTGATTTTTGTACTAGTAAATATGTGAAATCACATACCTTTATATAACTTAATTAACACTTTATACTTCTCGTGAAGTAACAAGCGTTTATAGTATAATTAAGATGGAGAGAAATGTTTTATTCTTCTTTTTTATAGTACAGTTTGTCTACAAAAAGCCACTGAAATAACTGAGCTAGATAAGATTAATCTCTGAATTTATTTCTTCAGTAAGTAAATGTCCACATGAGCAATAAGATTGACATTTACCCTTTTCAAGTATTGTGTGACTTGCAAATTATCCAATAATTTTTCTTTTATTTTGTTACATATTTTCACGAAATTACGGTTAAATGATTTAGATTTAATTGATTCTACTTTTAAAAATTTTAATATTGAATACATTGTACTTTCGAAAAGTTGCAACTTAATTAACACTCTAATTATTTAAAATTTGACGGTGTTTTACGAATATATTCTTATTTCATGTCAAATTGTTGGTTTGAATTGAACCCTTTGTGAATAAGCTGTATCCATTTCTGATTGCACGTTTTATAATTTTGCATAATTAGATGAAATGTCCTTATCATGATCTGCATACAAATGATCATCAATCAATTCAGATTTCTGATTACTTTTGTAGAGACATTTATTCGTATCAAACAAAACAAATACATCAGATAATCTATGAGTTTTCTTCAAAGTTAGGTAAAAAGGATTTTTCACAGATTTCACAGCTGACGCGTCTACGTAAAAATATTCGCACGAAAATAATTAAAGGGTTAGAAAGACTGCTAATTGAAACAAAGGAAACGAAGTTTTCATCAAAGGATAAATACAAAGGGTTAGTTTGGTACGAATACAAGTAATGTAAGGATTAATAATGTAGGTATTAATAATGTAGGGATTGTTATGTTAGAATTATTTTTATCAAGTGTTTGGTTCATCGAATTAAAAATTAATTATGCAATGTATAATCTAAGCTTGTGTTTGATTTAAAACTGTACAAAATCTTCTTTATAATTATACCCTTAAATATTAAAAATTAAAAGGGTTTGAGGGGCAGTTTAATAATTTTAGGGTCTTATCCAGGTATAGTTAAACTTGGTATAAGTAATTCCTTGATTTCTTTGGTATTAACTAAACCCTCCTATGAGGTATAAATAATCCATGTATTAGATATGCATAAATTAAATTGAGCAACTAAATATTTTATTGGACGAATTAAATTTATACGGAAATTATTTTACTTAGTACAGCCTGCCAATCCAACCCTAAGAGTAAAAAGCGTATGTGACTTTAGGATAATATCTAAGTAGTAAAGTGATTTCTAACTTTCGAAGGTGTGTATATCACTTAATTAACGTAGCCACGTGCCTAAAAGTTCGTAAAGTTTATAAAATCACACTTGCGCAGGTTTTTTATGCTTTGGTGGATTAGTAAATTAATATTTACATCTCGATTATAATGATATTATTACTTTTAGCTTGCATTATAAATTATTTATATTTGATAATCGAAAAAGTATATTTCTGTATTTAACATTATAATATATATATATATATACACGGTAATTTTTCCTATAAAATTTACATTATATTTTGAAAACAAAATAGGTAACGTTAGACTGAATATGATTATTTACGTTTACAACGTAAAACTTTTTTTTTTAAGTGACCTTTCCTAACGTACAATTTAGTTATGCATAAGGAGACATTGAACATTATAAATTTAAAAACACATTTACATTTTCAGTTATCAAAAGCTGAAAATTCAATCTCGGCTATCGCGTATTTACATAAAACTTCACTGTGTATTAGAATTTATTTTTCTAATCATGTGGCCAAAAGTTGTTAATTATTCTTGTTTGCAAGCTTACACTTTGAAAATCAAAATGAAAAAGAGATGGTATATATCCTCGTCAACCTCTTCACCTTTTATTCCTCCTATAGAGGAGGAGGTAGTTTTTTGGTATGAATTCGGTTGAATTCAATCATTTTCATAAAATTTTAATATTTAACTTAAGAAATTTATTTAATATATCATAATTTGTTAATTTAAATTATACTAACTTTAAAAACCTAGAATCTCAAATTTATAGATTTTAAATTTTAGATTTGCCTCGCATGATTCACCAACACCAATAACAACAATTATAATTTCAGTATAATTCTGCACGTGGGGTATGAAGAGAATAGTAAGAATATAAATTTTTACCCTTATTTTAAGAAGACAGAGTCCTAGAAAAATTATTTCTGATAGATGCTCGCTTGATCTACCTAATATAAATGAAAACTAAGAATACTACATTTAATATTTCATACTTGTTGGGAATGACAAGAGAGGGAGTGGGTCCCCAAACACATGAAGGAGTTCCTATGTGGTTTCTATATCTCGAATTGAATTAAATAAACAATTGAACCATTTGACACCGATTTGAAATACCTAGATGATATACTCTTCTTCTTTCTTTTGTTTTTTTAAATTATTTTTCGTGACGTGGGAGGGTATATTACATTGTATGATGAGCAGGTAAGGGGTCCCTCTTTGTCTCCTTCATGATTTCCAGACTGTCCTTACAACACATTGTCCATAGAATTAGAAATAACCAAAATCGACTCATAATAGGGATAATAATAATAATATATTAATATTAATACTTCTAATTATGACAATAATGAAATAATAGTGCAAGTATTACGGTTATTTTGATTATAATTTAGAAGGCTAATCGGATTTCTAGCTATTGATTGCTATTAAGACCATGCAAAAACCTTGGATTAAGGAATGATATTTTCGTCAATAAGGATTGTGGTGGAATGATAAGTATTTCTTTCTTTATAATCAATTTGGCCGCCCTCGATCACAAACTAGAAATTTGATAAGATAAAGTAAAGAAAGAATTTCGGGCTAGGTTCAAGGTATGCCAGTTGATTGAAAAAGAAACTCTACTTTCAAGATTAAAGATTAGGTAAGTGTTCAGTGTACTAAGGTACAAGATCGAAAAGGTTTCAAATTCGAACACTGGTATGCAATCGTCTTTATTAGAGAGTTCTTTACTTTTAATATGAGACTTTTCGATACGAATTCAAATTTTATCAAACCTAATATAAATATCGAACACCATGTGGGAAAGAAAATATTTGAAGAAGGAAAGGGAGTGTCGGTAGAGTCTCAGGTGGGGACAAAAAAAGGCCAACCTAACATTAATAAGCATCAAAGAATATCATGTTATGTTAGTGAAGGGCGACAACCTTCTCTCATAAGTAAATTTTTAGCTTCTTCCTCATTTTCCTTTTTATATTTGGTAAATATAGCTGGACCAACTTCGGATTATCAAGTTGTACAGAAGATATGATTAAAGAAATACTTCCTCTACTTTGTGTGGCAGGGTTCGAAATACGATGATCAAAGTTCTTGATTTTGATCGTATATTTTGGGCATAGAGATTTCAAATTTTTTGAAAATAAAATATATATATATTTAAAATTATATAAAAATATTATAAGTCATAATAATTTATAATTCGTATTATAAATATAATATTTAAAAAAGGTATGATCAAAGAAGAACCTCAATAATTCCCCAAGTAGTAATATTACCACATAAACTAAAACAGATAGAGTAAAAGTATAGTCGCTGTACCAATTTCAGCTTCAAGATTAAATAGTCACACATTTTACCATGGTCATAGAGAAGATGGATATAGCAAATCCCAGTCTTACTGTCATCCTTTATCAAAACGAAATTTCACTTGCTTGGCTTATAAAAAAATCAATAAAATGGTACATGTACCGATCATGAAGTAGAAGCGAATGGAAAGCGTTATCAGCTTGTACGATAGCGTTTGGCCATAAATCCTAAATTTATTTTAAAAAATCTGATTGGAGTGAGGTTTGGTTTGAAGATAAAAATTTATTTGGACATAATTTTTTCAAAACGTGTTTCACTTTTTTTTTTGAAAAAACATAAAATGTGATTTATACCCATAAATTTTAAAAACTATCAAAAATACCAACAACTATGAAGAAAATTCATACAAAACAAGCGAAACAAAATCTGAAGAAAATTTATGTAAAACAAGCGAAACAAATCTGAAGAAAATTTATACAAACATTAGCATATTTTAGAAAATTACCTTCAAATTTTATCTTTGCGGTGGATTGCCACAATTGGCACAATAACTTTGGCAATGTTTTCTTCTGTTTATAGAGAAGGGCAAAGCCGTGTGAGTTTAATGAGGAAAAAGTGGATTGATATGGAGTAGTTGGGTCATAATTACAAAAGGTGGGATTTTTTATAAAATACAAAAGTTTAGGATAATTTTTAAAATTTTTCAAAAACTAAACGGAGATATTTTAGGCCAAAAACAGCTCTTGAGCTGGTTTTGGGATTTGGGTTTTGGAATTTGAAAATTTACCAGAATATGAATAAAATATATAAACAAACATATATTTACCAAAAAAAATTAGAAAAATTTGGCAAAATCTATAGCCAAACGGGAGCTTAATAATATTCCTATTGAATCTGCTATTTCGGTGAATTTGGTAGGGTGAACTAAGAACTTGGGTTGTATCCACTAGAATTTGGAACACCAAGTTTTACTTAAAAATTCTTTTTCTTTTTAGAATTTTTTGATTCCTGAAATTGATATCCAAAATTGGCATTATTTATTTACCCTAAATTTCGGATAACAATTGAATTTATACGTGGTTTTAAGGATATGTAGCCTAATTTGATACAAATGATGAATAATATAGCGAAAATTGAAATTAAAGTATAAACAGAGAAGAAAAGCAAACCAACTAAGTTAGATACTCTTGACCGTTGAATAATCCTTCTTGAGCAGAAACGGACTATAATAAGAATTGGAACAATAAAGGGATTTAAGAGAGTAATAAACTGTTTCTTTCTTTCTATTGATGATTCGTGTAAAGATGTGATGATCCTGTAAACGGTTCCATTCTCCCTTTATATACTGGAGAGACCATACATTTGGTAGATCGTTATACAAGGTAACAATCTCTATATAAGGTAAAATATATCCTGATTTGCTAATTAAACAATTCTATTAATCAGTGCCGAGATTCCCGCCGTGATGCTTATCCCATCACGGACTTTTCGGTCCTCCGTCATTTAAGTTTAACGGTCTATCCTTGGACATTTTCGAAGTCAAGTTCGATAAGCTCGGTATTTTCGAGGTTTGATATTCTGGCTTCATATTCCAGTTCGATGACGTTCAGGCTCGAACTTCGATCCTACGCACTTCGAGCCCGATTTATCGAGCAATAGTTGAACTCGATGCTAACCGTATAGGGTCGATCCTGATTTTGACTACATACAGGTGGATCCGACTTTGACCGCATACAGATAGTCTCCTCATTTTTTGGAGAGTAACGACGAGAAACGATATGAGTCGCAAGTGTTTGTTCTGATAAGTGACTGTAACCTTATGATGCATGTGACACGGAAGTCGAAAACGTCTCATCAGAGGGGCCAAATTCTTATTCTGCGTAAAATTATGACGTACGCAATACGAAAATCGAGAACGTCCCATCAGAGACAACCTTTCACGACATCAGGTATGTGTCAGTCGGTGTTCTGCCGCTTTGGGATGCAAACCGCCATTTTTGAGAGGTTATAAATACCCTCTTTAACCTTTATATTCAGATGTTTGTGCTCTTCGTGAAATTACATCGCTCTTATCTTCAAGATTTCTAGTTCTCTGAAAATTCTTCGCAAGTTATCTTCATACTCTACTTCCCTTTGCGTCTGTACCTTTTGATTTCTTCACTTGCTCAAAACAATGGCAAAGACTTCCAAATCCGTTCCTTAGAGACAAACTCTCTCCTCTTCTCAACCTGTTGATGACGTTCCACCTGTAGTCGTTGATGAGCCCACAGCTGAGCCTCCTTTGAAGGTGTTTGTACCTACCAGTTGTTCGACCGGGGCTGATTTCAAGGTCGATAAAGCTTCCTCGATACCGGGCCGATACGAGCCGATCACGAGATATATCTGTTCAATCACTGACAAAGTTCTCAATAATGTAAAGGAAGACTGCAACTGGGTTGGTTAGTATGTGGTGGTTCCTTCGCCTGAAGAGGCGATCACTATCCACGTGGAGGGGTTTTTGAGTGTTTACACTTGCCCCTTTACGTTGGGCCCTTTGGTCCTGGTCATTATTGCTTTTTGCAAAAGGTACGAAATGACCTTGGGCCAAATTCATCCTTCTTTCTGGAGGATAGTCATTCTCCTCCGTTTTTTTGCAAGCAAGATTGAGGGGTATCCTTTTACCATCGATCATCTTATGCGGCTGTACAGTCCCCGACTCTACCGTGGAGGGTTGATAAAACTTGCTAGTCAGACAAGCAAAGCCCCTTTCTCAAGCATTGATGAGGATAGGGATCGGGGCTGGTTGGGTCGGTTTGTTCGAGTAAAAACATCAGATCTGATCCCCGCCGAGGATATGCCTTTTCCTGAGAAATGGAATATGAATCATAAGTGCGGCCATGGCTATCAATTTGTTCATTGTTCTTGTTTTTGACCTTTTTCTTATAAATTTCATATGACGTAGCTGTATCCCGGATGTCGGCCGCGATTCCTCACCTTAAAGAATGGATCGAAGGGATCGTGTCCCAGAAACCATATTCCGAGCGTGTGTGGCTCGAATTTTCGAAGGACCGATGGGAGGCCTGAATTCATGGTGAGACAAATTGCATTTGAGCTTAGCTCCTTATGCTATCAATCTCTACCTCGTTGTACTTTTCCTTTGCAGGTCTATCAAAGGATGTCGAGATGAGACATGCGCCCACAGGCGATGAAGTTCCCAACGAGTGCCCTGCTTCGAAGCAGGATAAAGAGAAGAAAAGAAAATAAGCCCCCAATTCTTCGGACCTCGGAAAGAAGAGACCGAGAAAAAGATTGGCTCGCAAACCCAAGGGCAATAGTGGTGATCGTGTGTTATCTTCGGACTCGCTTCGTCGGTTGAGGGACGAGTCCGAGGAAGAAGAAGAAGAATACATCGTCCTTGTGGCTAGTGATCCACCACATCCTGAAGGGCTAGGGATCTCCGAACCCGGAGCCAATGAAACGGACCTTCGTCAAGCCGGGGGATCCGAGGTAGGGGCAAGAACTGGGGCTTCCCCTGATGCAAGGAGGGCACCACTGGGAGTCTTAGGTCCAATTGAAATGATCGATTCGCCCTCTTTCTCGGAATCAACGTTCAATGAGGCCCAAGCACCACGGCGGGGATCACAGATCGAAAGACCCTTTCCACAGTTTTTTCAATGGCGTGGATTCGGCGTCTGCAGAAGACATTCTTGGGCTCGGTAACTTAGAGGTACCGAGGAAAAGTTCATCCACTGATACAAGCGGGATTTCTTTCGGTCCAAAGTTGGTCGATCGATTTTCTACGCCGAGCGCTTACCCTGATCAGAAACGGACCATATCTTTCACCATTCCCGATGATGTTAGGGTTCTTTCTGCCCCTTTCGAGATGGCCAGTTATCTTCGGTGTTTAGTGACCGAGGAAGATCACTGTGAGCACGTGATTTTTGCCATACCGAAATACTCCTATAAAATCAATAAAATAATTTTTAATTAATTATTAACCATTTTAGGGATTTTATTAGATTTTAAATTACTTATATTTTCTTACTTGTTTAATTTTCAAGTAATCAAATCATGAAAATATAAAAATATCATGCATCTCATTTAGGATTTGTTTTTATATTTTTTTAGGATTGAATTAGTTATCATTTGTTTTATAAAATTGGAAAATCATAAGAAAAAATAATAGTTCATTTTACTCTTTTCTTAATTTTTAGTCTTTAATTCCTAGAATTAAGTGTTATTATAATTTTTATAATTAGCTATTTAGTTTAATTTCATATTTAGGTAATTTAGGATTTTTAATTATCAAGTTCTCTAGTTTTAAAAATTAAAAAGAGAAAATAAAAAAAAACAAAATAAATTGGAAATAAAACAAAAGAAGAGAAAATTGGATTGGGCTGGTAAGTAACTGAGCCCAATTGAAAGTAACCGGACCAGCCCAAAAAACTGGTCCAACTGCCTAAGACCAAACGACACCGTTCAAGTGAAGGATCGATCTGAGCCGTTGATCTCAGATGATCCAACGGCTCAGAACTGATTCTTCCAACCTATTTAAGTGTCGGAACTAACCCCTCTACCCCCATTTTCTCTTCGTCCAAAACACCCCCTCTCAAACCCTAATCTGCCGCCTTTGAATCCCATCGAAACCCTAGCCGACTTCACCCAAATCTGCCCAAATCACCTCTAAATCCACCCTAAGTCACACCCTAGAATTACCCTCATCCCCTCACCTCAAATCTATACCCCATTTCAACCAAAAGACTCATGATACTCCTTCGATTTCAAATCGAAAAACCAAAGAAACCCTAAGGTTCAAACCGATGTAAAGTTAAGACAGACTTTAACCGTGTGTTCTTGAGAAGAACACACGATTAAGGTCAATCTCGACTAAAAAATCGAAGCATCAATCCCCACAATCCGAGGTACTTTCTTAAAATGCTTTTTCTGTTTTGTTTTTTTAAGAGTCTTCATCTTCTACCCCTTTCTGTAGTGTTCCAATGATTGTATGTTTGGGGGTCAAATTTGCGGTCTCATATGCGGTCGCATTTCTACAATGTGAGCCGCACAATGAGATCGCAGATCTAGACAGATTTTTTGCAAAGCTCAAGGTCAAATGTCGGTCTCATATGTGGTCGCATTTCTACAATGCGAACCGCATATCTTACAATGAGATTGCAGATCGAGATAGATTTTTTTGGCAAAGATCAATGTCAAATTTGTGGTCGCATATGCGGTCGCATTTCTACAATGCGAGCCGCATATCTTACAATGAGATCGCAGATCGAGACAGATTTTTTGGTAAAGATCAATGTCAAATTTGCGGTCTCATATGCGATCGCATTTCTACAATGCGAACCGCATATCTTACCATGAGATCGCAGATCGAGACAGATTTTAGGCAAAGATCAACGTCAGAAATGCGGACACATATGCGATCGCATCTCTACAATGCGGTCGCATTTTTACAACGCGAGCCGCATACCTCACCAATGTGGTGAAGGTTAAGGTTACAATCTGCGATGGTCCAGGTCGGGTCGACTTGACCCGTAATGGTCTAACAAAGTTAAAACCGTATTTTTAAGGGGTTTAATTTGGGTAATAACTGAGAATTAATTTGGGAAGCTTCTGGGAGGTCCTTAACAGCAATTAAATAAGTTAAAAAATGAAATATTAGGGGTGAATGTGAGCACGTGATTTTTGCCATACCCGACATACTCCTATAAAATCAATAAAATAGTTTTTAATCAGTTATTAGCCATTTTTAAGAATTTTATTAGATTTTTAATTACTTATATTTTCTTGTGTGTTTAATTTTTAAGTAATTAACTCATGAAAATACCCAAAAATATCATGCATTGCATTTAGGTTATTTTTACATTTTTTGGATTGAATTAGTAGTTGTTGGTAAAATTGAAAAATCATAAAAAAAAAAAAATAGTTCATTTTACACTTGTCTTAATTTTTAATCTTTAATTCTTAGAATCAAGCGTTATTATAATTTTTATAAATAGTTATTTAGATTAATTTCACATTTAGGTAAATTAGGATTTTTAAAGTTAAAAAGAGAAATTAAAAACAAAAGAAATTAAGAAAATGAAATAAGGACAAAGGAACTCGGACTGGGCCATTGTTTTAAAATTGACACAAGCCCAATTGAAAGTTTCCGGACCAGCCCAAACCCTTTCTCCTTTCTTTAAATCAAAAAGACCCCGTTTCAGCTAATCGACTCATCTGAGCCGTTGATCTCAACATATCCAACGGCTCAGAACTAATGTCCCCTTACTATAAAAGTGTCGGAACCAGCCCCTACCCCTCCATTTCCATCGTTCCAAACGACCCCCTCTCTTCTAATCCTCTGAAACCCTAGCCGCCCTAATTCCCAAGCAGCCATGGCTATTTCCCCTTCAAACTCGCCCCAAAATCGTCCACAACCATACACAAACACAATCGTTCCCTTCTCACCCCAAAACTATACTCATTTCAACCAAAAAAAAAACCCCTAAAACTCTTTCGATTTCAAGTCAAAATCGGACCCCTAAAAGTCTAAAAATCAAAGATGTAGAAGCCGATTTAAAACTAAAACGGACTTTAACCGTGTGTTCTTAACAAGAATACACGGTTAAGGTCAATTTTATTTTAAAAATCAGGTTTTTAAAAGATGTTGGCCCGAGGTAGCTTTTTACCTTTTCTTTTCATTTTTGTTTTCCGATTAATTATTGTTAAATACCTTCACCTTCTACTCCTTTCTTTAGTTGACCAGCATCTGATTTTATTTTTTTTGTAGGTTCAAAAATCTGTTAGTGTTTATTTTTGTGATAATTCATAGTGGTTACAGTTAAAGAGGTCACAGATGAAAATAGGTTTCTGAAAATAAAGCCCAAAGGGATTAGGTCGAAATTGAATTTGGGTTATTTGTCTGGGCCGGGTCAACTTGACCCGTAAATTATAAAAGAGTAAAAATCAGAAAAAGGGTCATTTCGGGTAAAAATTAATAGAAATCTCTAGAAGGCCCTTAGTGACAATTTTAAACAAGTAAATAAGGAAACTTTAGGGGGTTGAATAGGGGATAGTTAAAGGTGATAACAAAAATCTATTAGACAGATTCTGTTATCACAGTCACATGCAAATGCAAAAGAGATTGAGTGAGTGTGGTATCGTGTGACGAAGATTTTTCTGATAACAAGAAATCTAAAAAATATTCTACTTGGGCATATAAAAAGAGGAGGAGAGTTTAGTTTGAGGACTGGAAAATTATTCACTCGATAGCCATAAAAACCTTCTGGAAATCATCTTTGTACTCTGGGTGAAATCACAGTCATCTTCCTTTCGAAAACAAGTTTCTCCTTGCTTCCCGTTTTGCATTTAGTGCACCAAACTGTTAACTGACTATTTTTGCTGTTGCGTCGTCAAATTTGTTTGATATTTTCTGTTAAATAGTGAATCGAGTGGAAAGCTGTTGTTTCAATTGTTGTTGTTGCTCTGCTGGGATTGCCTGCTTTTATTTTAGGATCCATTTATTTGGCTACATAGGTATGTTCAAATACCTTCACAATTTCGAATTGAAATTATGAATTGAGTTAAATATTATTGCTTAGTTTCTGTAAATTCGGCATGTTCGATCATTGGAAATGGATTGATTTTGTTATTAACTACTTGTTAGTGATCTGTCGTACTAATCTGGTAAATGAAGTTTGAGTTGATTTCTTCTCTCATATTGTCGAATCTATTCATTCATCATTAGTGATAATACTTGTTGTTTCTTGGTCGCAACTTCGATTGAAGTTATTTCTGGATTGGTTGGTAGTTTTTGATATTTATTCTATTCAAATCGTGTTAGTACCTGTTGATTGCTTAATGAACTGACTGAACAGTTATTTGTCATTTTCGAGTTAATTACAGTAGAAAAACAGAAAGCAGGATTAGGAGCCACTGTATTATGCCGGTTTTTGAGCAGTACTTCGTAAAATTTAAGACTGCATGGGCTATTTTTGTAATAGTTTGGTACGCAGTTTGTAATCATGTCACTAAGTTTATAGTTGTTAACGAAAATCCGTGATTAATCTTTTCTTACAAGCATGTAAGTAGCCTGGATTCTGGCCGAACTTATACAATTAAATACACACTGATTTACGCTTTATTTGTGGTTCGTTGTTGAAATGCAGTCTTGTTTAAAACTGGTATTGAGCCTACTTTTGAATTGGCCAGTTTTGGTAGCGTTCAGTGTGGCCGTTTCTGAAATTAACATAAAACTCAAATCTGGAATTAGTGATAAACTTTAAATCATGGCTATTTTTGAAATTAAGTGTAAAATTCAAATCCCAGCTGTTTTCGAGTATTAATGTTGAAAATTAACAGATAGCTGTTGTTCTGAAAATAGTGCTATTAGTGTAAAATTCAGAATATAGTTATTTTTATGAAGTTAATGGCTATGTTTGTAATTGGGCTTATGTTGATTGGCCTATTTTAAGATTGTTGTTCTGGAAATAGTGCTATTAATGTAAAATTCAGAATATAGTTGTTTTTATGAAGTTAATGGCTATGTTTATAATTGAGCATGTTCGTCTAAAATTTGTTCATTTTAAGATTCAGATGTGGCTGTTCCTGCAAGTTAATATTAAATTGAGAATGTGATTTTTTAAAGCTAGTGGTTATATTTGCAAATGAATTTGTGCTAAATGACTTGTTTTGGGCCTAAACTATAAAATTTGGATCCCACAGTAGACTCACTGCTCATTGGAAACCAAATATGTCTGCTGCTTTAATAATGTATAGTGTTAAAAGTTCCTTTAAATTAATAGGGGTGAGCCATGTAATTAACAAACGATCACTCATGGCCCTCTTAATAATTAAATACAAGTTTTAAATAAATAAGTCTTAAACGCCTCGTGCTTCATAGTTTACTCTTAGGCGCGATTAATAACATTGTGACTACGGGTACGGCTCCCGTGACATAGTAACAATGCCAATTTCGAGGGTGCCTTTTAGGTGACTCGATTTCAATAAAATTCAAATAACAAAAGCTGTCAAATAATTTGAGGCGTGCCATACCAAATGAAAACTCCCAAATACGTGGCCCTCATTAATCAAATACTTAGAAAACCGAAGTGCGCATTTTAGTGAATTTCATGGCCCTCGAAAAGCTAAAAACGCGTAGTTGCTTTAGGCACGTTATTCTAATTACTTAATTCCCTAAATCCGGGTTCGCATTTATATGACCCAAAATCCAAATCTCAATGTTTAATGAAGAAGAGTTACGGGTCACGGGTGCATTTATGTGACGTAGTCCGTGACATATTTTAATTAACATTGCAAATTCTTTAATAATTCTAAAAGCGGAAAAGCGGGATAAAGTAAAATATACTATAGGCTAGAAATATGTATTAAAATCAGATAATAAACCGATCATGACTATTGAGCGACCGTGCTAGAACCATGGAACTCGAGGGTGCCTAACACCTTCCCTCGGGTTAACAGAATTCCTTACCTAGAACTTTTGGTTCGCAGACTTCGTTAAGAAAGTCAAAATTGTTCCTCGATTTGGGAGAAAACCGGTGAATTGGGACACCAATCTAAAATTCCAAGTGGCGACTCTGAAAATAAATTAAATAATCCCATCTCGAATAATGTCACTTTAATTGGAAAAACTCTTTTATATACTTCTCGGGGGGTGTACAAAAGGAGGTGTGACAGTGAAAAAGGGACATTTCAAAAGTAATAACAGAAATCTGTTGGAGAGATTCTGTTATCACATGCAAAACAAAAACAGATTTAGGGAGAGGGAGATATTTGGGAGATTTGGGGGGCTAACAGATAGATTTTATTCCTAAATTTGTTGGGCTTGTTGAGGGATATATATAACAGAATATTTTTCAGAAAAGAAGGAGACGGATAGATATCATACACACTCACTCATACACTTCCCCTCATCTGCACTCATTCACTCTCATTCTCTCACCTTCACATACGGAAAACATGGTAGTAGTTTGAACTTCTGAAAATACAAGAACAAAAGAAAAATAGCAGAGTAATTCCGATAATAGTTCAATAATTTTGGGCTTTCAAGTTGCTGTTGGATTTAATTTTGAAGCTGTTGCTGTACTTCTGCTGTTTGCTGTCTATTTGTAGATGAATTTCATCCTTTCTTCTTTTCAGACCTTTACTTAGTGTTGGACTGCCGTATAGGTATGTTCAAGTACCCTTGTAGTTTTAAATTAAAGTTATGAATGAAATCAAATTATTCACTGCTCATGCTTCATGTGGTTAACATGTTTAATAGTTCAATGTGCTTGCATCTCTCTTCCTTTCAATTTCTGAAATCCTAGATGTAGTATACTTGGACTGATCATTGTTAATGAGTCATGTATTAATGATTGTTTGGTTGTTTCTGCTCCAATATCAGTTTTAGTTTTCTTGCTGGTTGTAGTTTAGTTAAGCCTTAATGGAAATTATTTGTCAAAGTAATCCAGTAGCTACTGGTGGTCATTTATGCCATTTAAACATGCTGAAAGTATTCCTGCAGTGATGTAGAACATAATATGCTGAAAACAGTGTTTACTCGACACAAAAAGAATAGTAGTTAACACTTTCGAGTTAATTAAAATAGGAAGCAGTGTTTTATCTCATTTCTTCTATTTTTGATTAATGAAAAATGAGATCTAAAGAAGGAAACAGGGAGAAGACCATTGATTCTGATACTAATGTGTTCTGCTGGAATTGGGACAACTATTTTGCGAATTCAGAGATTAAAACTAGGAAGATTTGTAATAATTTAGTTTGTCAGTTTTATAATTATTTAGTAATCTGTTTAAATTAGTTGAGAATTTGTAATTAATTTTTCTTTTATTTCCTGCAATTGTATGAGTTGTATTTAATCTGGTACAGTTCATGTAAATGAACGTATGCTGAATCATATTTTTCTTGTGATGTTTGGGCTGTATTTGTAGCCCAGTTCTGAAAACACAGCTTTGTTTAAGGCTGGACTGGGCCTGACTTCAGGACTGGCCCATTTCAATGGTATCCAGTCCCAAAATTTGACCATTTCTGATTGCAAAAATAATTTGTTTAATTCGATATAGGGCTATATATAAAACTAGTGGCCATATAATTAGTAACGATCACCTACGACCCTTTTAATAATTAAATACAAGTCAATAATTAAGTCTTAAACGCCTTGAACTTTCGTAGCTTGTTTTTAGGCACGATTAACAACATTGTGACTATGGGTACGGTTCCCGTGACATAGTAGCAATGCCAATTTCGAGGGTACCTTTTAGGTGACTCGATTTAATAAATTCAAATAAGAAAAGCGTTCAAATAATTTGAGGTGCACCACGCCAAATAGAATTTCAAAATGCATGGCCCTCACTAATAAATACTAAAAAACCCTTAGAAAATCGAGGTTTGCTATTAAGTGAATTTCATGGCCCTCGAAAAGTTTAAAACGCGTAGTTGCTTTAGGCACGTTATTTTAATAACTCAATTTCCTAAACTTGGGTGCACATTTATGTGACCCAAATTCAAATCTCAACGTTAAATTAAAATGTGGTACGGGTCACGGGTGCATTTATGTGACGTGGTTCGTGACATATTTTAATTAATGTTGCAATTCTCCAATAATCACAAAAGCGGTTAAAGTTAAATATACCATAGGCTAATAACATGTATTAAAATCAGGTAATAAGCCGAATGTAACAGTTGAGCGACCGTGCTAGAACCACGGAATCCGAGGGTGCCTAACACCTTCCCTCGGGTTAACAGAACTCCTTACTTAGAATTTCTGGTTCGCAGACTTCATAATAAAAGTTGAAATTTTTTTCCTCGATTTGGGATAAAAACCGGTGACTTGGGACACCAATTAAATATTTCAAGTGGCAACTATGATAAAATTAATTAAATAATCCCATTTCGAATAATGTCACTTTAATTGGAAAAACTCTTTTATATATACTCCTCGGGGGTATACGAAAAGGAGGTGTGACAATCAGGCCAAAATGACTGAAGTGGATGCATCCTGCCTGTTCAATGAAGCTCAACAGGCGTTGAATCGGGTAATTTCTGATAAGCCCTATATGATGTTCTTGGTCTTGTACTTTAAAGTTTTAATCAATTGTAACATCCTCCTTTATGCTTGCAGGCCTCGGTACTTCATCACGAAGCCTTCCTCCGATTTCGGGATGAGTCAGGACGCTATGAACGGCTCAAAGGGGAGATGACGAATCTTCGTGCCGAACTGGATCTTGCCCGGAAGGATAATGTTGGCTTAATCGAGAAAATAGAGCAAAAACTCGATTAGATTGATCAGCTTTGATCTGAGATAAGCACGGCTAGAGCCGAGGCCGATGAGTGGAGGAGCAGGATGGATCGGCTGGCCTTGGAAAAAGAGACCTTTCAGGCACAGTTAGCTTCAGTAAAAGCTCTGCTTGGAGAGGCAAAGGAGAAAATCGGGGCTCTAACTAGGAATACCGATGAACTCCAATCTCGGGTCAGCATGGTTATCTCAGATCGAGATGTTATGGCTAACGAGTTAAGAACAGCCAAGTCGGAAGTTGCCGTGGTTAAAGCCGAGGTCGATGAGCTGGTGGCCCAATATAAGGCCGATGCTGAAGCCGCTCAAGATCAATCAAGGAATATGGTTGATCATATGAAGTGGCAATCTCTCCGGCTCGCCCTCAAAGAGATTCACGCTCGAGGCTTTGATTTATCGGCGGAGATCGAAGATGCCAAGATAGCCGAAGCCGAAGCCAGAAAATTAGCCTTCCCGGAGGAGGATGATTCCGAGGATTCAGGCGGATCCAAAGAATGAGGCGCCCATTTCCTTTCTTTTCGTGTATTTGAAATTGTGTATCGAGGTGCTCGAATTTGTAGGAAGTATTTCCAATGTATATATATACAAAGCTTTTTTCTTTTTTGCAGCTTTTGAATTTCCTTAGCTTTCAAGCATAGTTAACTTGGTATGAATTTAACCCTTGGAGTTAGGGGTTTGCCTTAATATATCTTACTCCCATCGAGTTCTGTTAACTCGAAACAGCCTTAGCCCTTTAAGATTCGGGGTTTGCCTTAGCAGGTCTTACTTCCCCTCGAGTTCTGCTAACTTCAAACAACCTTAGTCTTTTAAGATTCGGGGTTTGCCTTAGTAGGTCTTACTCCCCCTCGAGTTTTGTTAACTCAAAACGGCCTTAACCTTTTAAGGTTCGAGGTTTGCTTTAGTAGGTCTTATTCCCCCTCGAGTTTTGTTAACTCGAAATAGCCTTAGCCTTTAAAGTTCGGGGTTTGCCTTAATAAGTCTTATCCCCCCTCGAGTTTTGTTAACTCGAAACGGCCTTAGCCTTTAAGGTTCGGAGTTTGCCTTATTTGGTCTTATCCCCCCTCGAGTTTTGTTAACTTGAAACGGCCTTAGCCTTTAAGGTTCGGGGTTTGCCTTATTAGGTCTTATCCCCCCTCGAGTTTCGTTAACTCGAAACGGACTTAGCCTTTAAAGTTTGGGGTTTGCCTTATTAGGTCTTATCCCCCCTCGAGTAAGTTCATTTTTCGGACAAGCCCCCAAGTGAGGGAATGGTTGTTCAAACAAAATTTAAAGTGGCCCTTGGGCTCATTTAATCGAAGGCAGGACGTTTGTACATAAGAGATTTTTCTTTATTCTCGCTCATGTATGTATACAATTCGTGTTAGGGTTCGATCAATCTATTTGGGCACAATTCATTTGACCATTTGACCCTTACATTGAATCCTAACGGTCTTTGACCCTTCGATCCTAGAAATATCTTCCCAAGCTAAAGTAGCCCCCCAGTATTCGGGGTCGATTTATGATTGGCCTTGAATACTGTCGTCATCTATTTTTATCGGCCGTCGAATCTAAGTTAGTATGATTTACTAGTTGCCTCATTAAAAACCTTGCCATAAAACCCATTTTGGGACAGAATCGGTTCAAGGGAAAAAGATTGCAACACGTGCTTTCATACCTACTATTTCGTATTCCCCGATTCAGGGTACCTCTTTTGATACCTGTAAATGTTAGTTCGATGATGCAAATAAAATAAAAAACAGGATCGTACCTTAGCAGTAGTATCGTTTCAAGTGACTTATGTTCCAGTTATTTGGTAGTTGTTTACCATCCATGGATCCGAGCTTGTAGGATCCCTTTCCGGTGATTTTAATGATACAGTAAGGTCCTTCCCAGTTTGGTCCCAGCTTCCCTTCATTCGGGTTCCGCGTGTTTGGTGTAATATTCCTTAGTACTAAGTCCCCGACATTGAATTATCGAAGGTTGGTCCTTCTGTTGTAATACCTTTCGATCCTCTATTTTTGATCAATCAGTCGAATGAGGGCAGCTTCACGTCTGTCATCCAATAGTTCCAAGTTCGTATTCATTGCTTCGTAGTTCGATTCCTCTTTCCCATACCGGAACCTGACACTTGGCTCTCCGACTTCGACCCGTATCAAAGCTTTGGCACCATAAACCAGGGAAAAAAGGGTGGCTCCGGTGCTGGATTTCTCGGTCGTACGATATGCCCATAGGACTTCGGGTAATATTTCCTTCCATCTCCCTTTTGCATCGGTTAATCTCTTTTTGAGATTTCGAAGTATTATTTTGTTGGTAGATTCGGCTTGTCTGTTCCCACTGGGGTGGTAGGGCGTCGATACGATTCTTTTGATCTAGTTATCTTCGAGGAATTTTGCCACTTTGCTACCGATGAATTGCTTCCTGTTATCGCATACGATCTCGGCTGGCATCCCAAATCGACATATGATATGATCCCAAATGAATTCGATCACTTCTTTTTCCCTAACCTTCTCATATTCCTGCGCTTCCACCCATTTATAAAAATAATCAGTCATAAAGAGTATAGAGCCTTACCTGGTGTGTAGGGAAGAGGGCCAACGATGTCCATTCCCGATTTCATGAACGGCCACGGTGATAATACTGAGTGGAGTGTCTCCCCAGGTTGATGGATCATCGGGGTGTGCCTTTGGCATTCGTTACATTTTCGAATGAACTCCTCTGTGTCCTTTTCCATGTTGATCCAATAGTAACCGGCCCTGATTATTTTTTGAATTAGTGACTCGGCACCGGAATGGTTCCCGCAAGTACCTTCATGGATTTCCCTTAAAATGTATTCAATGTCGCTCGGTCCCAGACATATCGCAATTGGGCCATCAACTGTTCATTTGAATAAGGTTCCCTCATAGGACAAGCTGAACTGGGCCGCCTTCGTACATATGGCCCTCGACTCTTTTGGATCCGAGGGGAGTTTTCCGGAACTAAGATATTCTATGTACTTGTTCCTTCAATCCCAAGTTAGACTTGTCGAGCTGATTTCAGCGTGGCCTTCTTCCACTACCGACCTCATGAGCTGTACGACCTTTCCAAAATCGATCTCGCCATCTTCGATTGACGATCCCAAACTGGCAAAGGTGTCGGCCTCGCTATTTTGATCTCGAGGTATATGTTGTAAGGTCCATTCCTAGAACCGATGCAGCGCCACTTGCAATTTGTCTAAGTATCTTTGCATTCGTCCCTCTATGACGTGGAACGTTCCATTGACCTGATTTACAACAAGAAGGGAGTCGCACTTGGCTTCAATCACTTCCGCACCCAGTCTCATGGCTAGTTCTAAGCCCGTAATTACGGCCTCATACTCTTCCTCGTTGTTAGTTAGTTTCACAATCTTAATAGATTGTCGAATTGTGTTACTAGTTGGTGGCCTCAACACGATGCCAAGTCCGGATCACTTCGCGTTCGAAGCACCATCTATAAAAAAGTTCCATATTCCTGAAGGAGTTCCTGACCCAGCTACCAACTCTCCTTCGACCTCGGGTATTAGGACCGGTGTAAAATCGACCACAAAGTCTGCCAACACCTGAGATTTGATGGCGGTTCGAGGTCGATATTCAATGTCGTACCCACTAATTTCTATGGACCATTTGGCCAATCGACCAGAGAGCTCGGGCTTGTGCATCACGTTTCTTAATGGGTAAGTTGTTACGACGCATATGGGGTGACACTGGAAATGTGGTTTTGGTTTCCTAGAAGCGCTTAGCAAAGCGAGCGCCAGTTTTTTCAAGTGTGGATACCTAGTTTCAGCTTCGCCTAGGATTCTGCTGACATAATAAATTAGAAATTGTGTACCTTGTTTTTCTCGGACTAGGACTTCGCTTACCGCTATCTCCGAGACTGCTAGGTAAAGGTACAGTTGTTCGTCCACCTTCAGTGTATGAAGCAGCGGCGGGCTCGATAAATATCTTTTGATCTCTTCTAAATCATGTTGGCATTCCGGAGTCCACGAAAAGTTATTCTTCTTTTTCAATAGAGCGAAGAACCGGTGGCTTTTATCGGACGACATCGAAATAAATCGTCCTAAAAGTGGCTATCTGCCTGATCAGCTTTTGTACGGCTTTCACATTATCCACTACTATGATGTCCTCAATAGCCTTTATTTTTTCGGGGTTGATCTCGATTCCACGATTCAAAATCATGAATCCGAGGAATTTACCTGAACCCACACCAAACGCACAATTTTCTGGGTTCAACTTCATGTTGTACTGCTTCAACACACTGAATGTTTCCTGCAAATGGTTTATATGGTCCTCTGCTAGTAGGGACTTAACTAACATATCGTCATTTAACCTTCATTGGTATGTGGCTCCCGCATTCTTTAACCCAAATGGCATTACATTATAACAGTACGTGCCATATTTAGTGATGAAGAAAGTTTTTTCCTGATCACCAGGGTCCATCCGTATTTGGTTGTAGCCAGAGTACGCATCGAGAAAACTAAGGGTCTCATGGCTAGCGGTAGCATCGATCATGCGATCGATGTTGGGTAAGGGAAAAGAGTCTTTGGACATGCTTTATTCAGGTCTTTATAATCTTCACACATTCTTAATTTATTCCCTTTTTAGGGGCTACTACTACATTTGCCAACCATTTCGGGTATTTAACCTCCCGAATAGATCCTATATTTAGAAGTTTGGTTACCTCATCCTTGATAAATGAATGTTTAGTTTCGGACTGAGACCTCCTTTTTTGTTTGACTGGATGGAACTTCGGATCCAGACTCAGCTTGTGAGTGGTTATCCCCGACGATATACCTGTTATATCAAGGTGGGACCAAGCGAAACAGTCTTCGTTAGTTATAAGGAATCGGATAAGTTTTGTCCTGAGCTCGTAGCTTAACCCCGAGCCTAGGTATACCTTTCGTTCGGGCAGGTCTTCTCGCAGAGTGATTTGTTCCAGTTCCTCGACAGTCGATTTGCTGGCATCGGAATCATCGGGGGTGATGAAAGACCGAGGAACTCCATAATCATCATCCTCGACATCTACTTGTTTGTCCACCTTTTCCGAAGATGATATTGGTGGTTGCTATTTTGTCTTGTTCTCGATCCTTTAGGTAGGAACCGTTGGTGTTGGTGTCATTTCTTCCACCGCGAACATCTCTTTCGCAGCCGGTTGCTCCCCGTAAACCATTTTCACTCCATCGGGTGTTGTAAACTTCAGCACCTGGTGTAATGTCGAAGGTACAACCCTCATATCATGAATCCATCGCCTTCCGAATAGAGTATTCTAACTCATGTCCCCTCTAATCACACAGAATTTTATTTCTCGAACGGTCCCAGCAGTATTTATAGGCAACGTTATTTCGCCCTTGGTGGTTTCACATGCCATATGAACCCATTAAGTACTCGGACTATAGGAACGATACGGTCCGTCGGGCCGAGCTACTCCACGACCCATGATCGGATTATATTGGCCGAGCTACCTGGATCAATTAACACACGTTTTAATCTAACTTTATGTATGAGTACAGATATTACCACTGCGTCATTGTGGGGTTGTGCACTTCCTTCTGCATCCTCCTCGCTAAAATATAAAGTCCCCTCCGTCGAGTAATTCTGAGTGCGCTTTTCCCTGGTGATGGATATTTTGGTGCATTTCAGCATCGGACCTTGAGGGGTATCCACTCCACCGATAATCATGTTGATCGTATGTTGAGGTTCTTCCTGGCTTGTCTGTTTATTCCTATTTCCAAAGTGATTTTTTGCTCGGTCGCTCAAGAATTCTCGAAGGTGTCCATTGTAGAGTAACCGGGCTACTTCTTCTCTCAATTGTCGGCAGTCTTCTATTTTATGACCGTGAGTGCCGTGATATTTGCATATCTGATTAGGACCCCTTTGGGTTGGATCGGATTGCAGTGGCCGAGGCTATTTAGTATCTTTGATGTGACCGATGGTAGATATGATGGTGGCAGCATCAACATTAAAATTATATTCTGATAATTGAGGTGCTTCTTTATGTCCGATGGGCCTTTCAAAATTGCTTTTAGTCATAAGCCCCCGGTTGTTCTGACCTCGATCGTTTCTCCTTTCATGTCTTTGGGAGTGAAGCCCAGATACGCCGATTTTTTTGTCCCCGTGATACGGTCGATGTCGCTCTCTATTCTATCTTGTTTCGCGATAAGTTTCCCTTTGGATTTTATCGTAAGTTCTAACGGGGTAAATGGATCCCAAAGGGGATCCGAGCTGATCATCTTCGACTCTGATCTTTGACTGGTATCGGTTATGTACATCAGCCCATGTAATAGCAGGGTATTCTATTAAGTTCTGTTTAAGTTGCTACGAAGCCGCTGAGCTTCGAACATTGAGCCCTTGAGTGAAAGCTTGAACAGCCCAATCGTCTGTGACCGGTGGTAGATCCATCGGTTCCATTTGGAACCGAGACTCGAACTCTCTGAGCATCTCGTTATCCTTCTGCCTGACTTTGAAAAGGTCTGATTTCCGCGCCTCGAACTTGATGGCTCCTACCTATGCTTTTACAAAAGAATCTGCAAGCACAGCAAACAAGTCAATAGAATTAGGGGGTAAGTTATGATACCAAGTTATGGCTCCTTTCGACAAGGTTTCCCCAAATTTCTTTAACATAACGGATTCGATCTCGTCGTCCTCCAGGTCGCTTCCTTTGATAGCGCATGTATATGCAGTTACATGCTCGTTTGGGTCGGTCGTTCCGTTGTATTTGGGGATTTCTGGCATACGGAATTTTTTGGGTATCGGTTTTGGAGCCGCGCTCGGTGGAAAAGGTTTTTGTACGATCTTCTTGGAATCTATGCCTTTTAATATCGGGGGTGCTCCTGAGATTTGATCCACCCTGGAGTTGTAAGCTTCCACCTTCTTGTTATTTGCCTCGAATTTTTTCTCTTCAGATTCTATTCGTTTAGTTAGTTCTTTGAGCATCTTCATAATTGCGGGGTTCGCCCCCGATTCACCCTCATTCAACCCTCCTGCAATTGGTCTATCTCTATGGGTAATTTCCCGGGAAGGGCCAGGTTCGATCCTAATCGAGATTTGGCTTCGGTTTGGTAACTGAGCTATGGCGGCCTGTTGGGCTTGCAACATTTCGAAGATCATCCGGAGACTGATCCCCTCCCCTTCGTCATTTTGGGGATGTTGCATCATCTATCGAGTTCTCCTATGGATGCTATTTGTGGGACCAGTGAGTTGATCTGCATCAACTGCCACTTGTGAATTGGCATCTATTGGAATTCCTTCACCGGCCGCTATGTTATTATTTTCGTCTTGATGATCAAACTCGTTATCAACGTGCAGAGGTGTCGATCGAGAGTTTGACATTTTCGTGTTGTACCTAAAATCAAAGACATTTCAAAGAGCAAGCGTAAATCAATGTGTGTGACAAGAAATTGTATCACGTAACCATTATTATCCTCAGCCCGACGGTGGGCGCCAAACTGTTTACCCTAAATTTCGGATAACAATTGAACTTATACGTGGTTTTAAGGATATGTGGCCTAATTTGATACAAATGATGAATAATATAGCGAAAATTAAAATTAAAGGATAAATAGAGAAAAAAAGCAAACCAACTAAGTTAGACATTCTTGACCGTTGAATAATCCTTCTTGAGCAGTAACGGACTATAATAAGAATTGGAACAATAAAGGGATTTAAGAGAGCAATAAACTGTTTCTTTCTTTCTATTGATGATTCGTGTAAAGATGTGATGATCCAGTAAACGGTTCCATTCTCCCTTCATATAGTGGGGAGACCATACATTTGGTAGATCGTTATACAAGGTAAGAATCTCTATATAAGGTAAAATATATCCTGATTTGCTAATTAAACAATTCTATTGATCAGTGCCGAGATTCCCGCCGTGATGCTTTTCCCATCACGGATTTTTCGGTCCTCCGTCATTTAAGTTTAACGGTACCCTTGGACATTTTCGGAGTTAAGCTCGATATGCTTGGTATTTTCGAGGTTTGATATCTGACTTCATATTCCAGTTCGATGACGTGCAGGCTCGAACTTCGATTCTACTCACTTCGAGCCCGATTTATCGAGCAATAGTTGAACTCGATGCTAACCGTATAGGGTCGATCATGATTTTGACTACATACAGGTGGACCCGACTTTGACCGCATACATTATCATTTGCCTATCCATTTATGTCTCCTTCATATTCCGAACTGTTTTCTTCTGATATAAAAAAGGGGTAATACCAGTTTTAGCCCGTGTCAGAAATTATTTGTATTCGATAGTCGAAAAACTATATAAAATTTGGATAATTTTTGTATATAACATACATAATGTATATATATACAAAAATATATATTTTTCGAATATTATTTTAAGAGTGGCTAAATAGTATCATTTCCCATTTTTGCTAGAGCTATTCCTTGGGATCTTTGACCAAATAGCTTATGAGATCTAATATTTAGTTTTTAAGTCAGTATACATAAATTACATACATATTATACACGATTATACTTATATCATACATAAATTATATATTTATCAATTATTTTTAATTCATTCAATTGAGTGAGCGGCTATTTTAGTTAATTATTCCTATTCGTTTGGATGCATGTAAAATATCCAAATGGAGCATTGGCAGAGGCACACTATCAAAAAGATGGATCTATCAAGAGAAAACTACCCTCCGTAGCCCCTCGAAATTTTGATAGTCCATGTTTTTCCTCATTTACCCGAAAAGTCTATTTTGTATATTTTTTGTATAGTGATAGTTTATTTTGTATATATTTTGTATAGTGACAGTCTATTTAGTATATTTTTTATATAGTAACAGGCTATTGTATATAAATTGTACATTGACAGTCTATTTTGTATATTTTATGTATAGTGACAGTCTATTTTATATATATTTTGTATAGTAGCAGTCTATTGCATATAAATCGTATGGTGACAGACTATTTAGTATATTTTTTGTATAATGGCAGTCTATTTTGTATATATTTTATATAGTGACCGTCTATTATATATAAATTATACAGTGACAGTCTATTTTATATGGTGACAGTCTATTTTGTATATATTTTGTATAGTGACAGATTATTATATATAAATTATATAGTAACAGTTATATAGTGATAGTCCATTTTATATATATTTTGTATAGAGAATACTATACATTTTTCAAATTAATGATGCAACCATGTTTTGCACACGTTGATGTCCACCACAGAGTTTAACTAATTTAATGTATGTTATTTTCATACTCGACTCCTCTATTTAGGGCATTTCTTGAAAGAAAATGACACCAAACACCGCACTTGCATTTTAGCGATTGACAATTTTTTTTTTTTTTTCTACATAAAGGATTTTCGCCATGCAAAGAAATGCTTTTATATATATATCTTTGGAAAGAGGAAAGGCTAGTGATAGTAAAAGATAAATTTTATAAATGGTCATACAATTATAATTTTTTTAATTAAAGTCATATAATTATATTTTTTTACGTAAAATCATAAAAGCTGCTAGTAACTCACAAAAAAAAAAAATGATCGAAAAAAATACAACTTTTCAACAGCATTTTTTTATTTTTCAGTCTAACAAATAATAACTAAATTAAAATAAGAATGACCCAACCTAATAAAAATATAAATAAATTAAAAGAATACTAAAATTAAATCCTTCCCTCGAAATACACGTAACTTCTATTTTTGGAGTATTTTGTTTTTTAAAATTTTAACTGTTTATCTCACTTACAGTATGGTGTACTAAGCTTCAGCTATGCATGGGGCTCGGAGAATCGTCGGACGACAAGCATCACTATTTATATCCTTCAAATAAATCAATTTGGTTATAAGCATCTTTCAAAAAACTATAACACTCAAAACAGAAAATTTTCTTTAAAAAAAGGATGAAAAATCACTTAAAGTTTTTCTTTTTAATCCATAGACAACCATCGAAAGGCACATTTTAGCAACAGGTTATACCCCAAAAGAAAATCAAGAAGAAAAAATCTAATGAACTAATGCTCACTTTCTCTTTGTGGCTTTGCTCCTGCCTTTTTCTTTTTCTTTTTCTTTTTTTTTCTTTTTCTTATATGTCGGTTTCCCTTTTTTTTCATTTCTCTCAAAAAAAAAAAATTCTTTAAGCTCTTTATTAGTACAAAACTGATGCTGTCACACCTCTTTTTTGGTACACTTCCGGGAAGGAAATATATTAAAAGAGTTTTTCCAATTAAAGTGACATTATTCGAACTGGGATTATTTATTTAATTTTTAGAGTCGCCACTTGGAATATTTTAATTGGTGTTCCAAGTCACCGATTTATTTTTATCCCAGATCGAGGAAGATTTCGACTTTCTTTTTGAAGTCTGCGAACCAGAAATTCTAAGTAAGGAATTCTGTTAACCCGAGGGAAGGTGTTAGGCACCCTCGGATTCCGTGGTTCTAGCACGGTCGCTTAATTGTTATAATCGGCTTATTATCTGATTTAATACCTGTTATTAGCCTATGGTGCATTTTTACTTTATTCCGCTTTTCCGCTTTTAAATTATTGAAGAATTGCGATGTTAATCAAAATATGCCACGAATTACGTCACATAAATGCACCCGTAATTTGTAACATCTTTTAATTGGACATCGGGATTTTAGATTTGGGTCACATAAATGCGCACCCGAATTTAGGAAATTTAATTATTAGAACAACGCGCCTAAAGAGACTACGTATTTTAATTTGTCGAGGGCCATGGAATTTGCTAAACGGCACGCCTCAGTTTTTCTAGATGTTTAGTAAATGAGGGCCATATATTCGTAAATTAGTCTGGTATGGCGCACCTCGAATTAATTTTAATATTTAAAATTGTTTAAATCTGACCACCTAAAAGGCACCCTCGAAGGTAATGTAGTCACTATGTCACGGGAACCGTACCCATAGTGGCAACATAATTAATTACATTTTTTTAAGTCCTAATCACTAAAGTTTAAAGGATCGAAGTTTATTAATGTTACATTTTTATCAACTAAGAGGGCCATATATGATCGTTACTAGCTGTATGGCACACCTCTATTTAAGAACTTCGGCTATTATACATTCAAAAAATCATTCCAGTCGTTAACTCAATTAATTTTAATGAATAGTGGGCTAAGCCCAATACGTATCCCTTGGCATAGATGCGTTGACAAGTATAACTACAAACATATGAGAACAAACACAGTTAGAATTTTGAGGGGATATGGAGCTGTTTATCGCAGATTTTCTGTTACGAGATACCAGCAACAAAGATAGTTGCACGCATTTACTAAGCAGGAAGTTACTTTCATATTTCCTTGAAGAATTAAAGGATACCGATACAATGAAGCCAAGACAAATAGAAGAAGAAAGCATGGAAGATTCAGAAAGCCAAATTTTACAGCCTTTAGTATCCACAGTTTCAACAACATCTTCCGAAATTCGGCCAATGAAAGCTGTTTTTGAAATCAAGGACGGGAACTTTCTAAAAAAAAACTTCTTCCAGACGGAACAAACACAATTGGAATATTGAGGCCAACTTTCGTGGACAGTTTCGTTTGAAGCCAAAAGGAACACAAACTTCAGCTGAAAATTAGTTCAATTGCATGCGTAGCCATAAACTTGTGAAGGTGTTTACATTATGATATTTTTACATGATTGGCACTACTTCCAGATGGCTATCTTAACGTGAATTAATTAACACATCGTAGTTACCAACATATCCGTTAAATTCCTAAATGCGGCTGCAATTTGAACTTTTATAATAACAACACTGTGTTAAGCATAGCAGCTTGATAAAAATAGACTGCAGATCTAAATTCACAGTAAGCATATGGTTCATAATAGCAAACTTAAGATGAATCGATCTAGAAAATTATGAAAATCAGTCGTTACGTTAATGACAATCAACCGCAAATAAGATAAGCACTAAATGAGCTATTTCCAGAATCCATGAATTCGAAAACTAGCCTATCAGTTTGAGTGAGACATCCCGAGCGATATCCATACTTTCAATACGACTAACTAGTATACTTCTATTTTAATCTGAACATACAACGTCATCGCAGCCAAGCTCAAAATTTTAACGATTTGTCTAAGACAAACTCGTATGAAATTAATATTGAAACCGGAATTGTGACAATCAAACATCAACAAATATCATTTAACAAAGCACAGAAATGTATCCATCCGACAAACCAACCAAGGTCGCGTAATATAAAAGTAATTATTCAACAAAGAAGTGACCGATTCAGCAAAACACAAACGGAACAAGGGAAGCAGCAGAAACTTGAAACTGAAAACAAGGGAATCTTAATGATCCCATTCATTAACATTTAACATATTCTTTCATGATTGTGTTCGGACATACCTATAAAACTGCAAACAAACTTATCTATGCGAAAACGGCCACAGAGATCAACCACAGCAGCAGCAACGAACATTAAATAATGTTCTATTTTTATTTTTTTAGATTTGAACTCACGCTCTGTTTTTTCCCTTTTTCTTCAGTTTTCCTTTTCTTTTTCGAACTCAATCCCTCTGTTTTTAGCCCCTTTTTTTTGAAAATTTCAGATTCTTTTCGTAAGCCCTCTCCCAAAAAATCCGACTTTGTTCTTAAAGCTCTCCAAAAAAAAACCCCCACAACAAAGAAGAAACCGAGCTATTTATAGAAGAACCCCCCCAAACACCCTTTTCCCCAAAAACCCCGGAAAATAAAACAAAAATAAGAAAAATCCAAAACCCTTACCTCTGTCCGAAAATCGCTTTTTCAAACCGAATCCGGGACAAATGAAAGGCGAGGATCAATTGGGAATTGATCTACGGCCTCCATTTGAACCGAATGTGGTCCCAAGTGGTGCCAAAACCCTCGAGTGTACGTGTTTTCGTCAGGGTTTGTTAGAGCTAGTACGTGAGGCAGAAGGGGAGGGGACCACGGACGAGTTGGTGTTTTAACTCGTCCGATTTTGGGCGAGTTTGGCGACGGAAATGGGTGGCAGTGGAGTAGCAGCGGCGGAAAAAGGGTGAGGAAAGGTTAGGTTAGGGTTAGTGAGGGGGGTTTGGTTTATCAGATGGGTTTTAGTTTTCAAAAAAGGGGGAGTATTGGGCCGGTGGGTGTTGGGCAATTGGGCAATTGGGTCAGGTTTAATTTTAAACCTTGGCCCAGTCCGATTTTAGTCCTTATTTCAATTCCCTTTTATTAATTTAATTTCTAAAGCTCAGAAACTATGTAACTAAAAATCTTAGTTCACCTAAAATGCAAAATTGTTCTAAATTATCTATTTATTAAAATAACCTTTGAACCTAAGAATTAAAGATTAAATTATAAAATGACTCATTTTTATGGTTTTCATATTATGTAAAACAATTAATTACCACTTCAATCCTAAAAAATGTAAAATAAATCCTAAAATGCAATGCATGATATTTTTTGGTATTTTCATTAATTAATTAATTAATAATTAGATATGAGTGATTAAAATCTAATAGAATTCCAAAAATGGCCAACAATCAATTAACAAACATTTTTTGATTTTTTATAGGAGTATTTTGGGTAAGGCAAAAATCACGTGCTCACAGCTGCCCCTCTTTGCTTGAAAACACGAAGGGTTTTCGGGCAAAGATAAAATGAGCAATCTGCGGGATTTTTGCCTATCCCAGACTCCATGAGAAGTATTTTTTTTTTTTTCTTAAAAAAAGAGTCTGACCGAACCTTGCTTCAAAGGTTGCCTACATATCCTTGGCTATAAAGGAATCAGGCCAGTGTAGTTCTGGAAGTTTTTGGTAGCTGGGACTACCAGGAAGCTGTGATTGCGTTGTTGCCGCTGTGACCGTTTGCTGCGCTCCTTATTACAACAAAAATGAAAAACAAAAGCTAGACTAGCTATGCCTATCAGCTATGATTTACAAGATTCCTATCTATGAAGCTCTGGAAACTTGATCTTGAGTCTTAGCTGGGTTTTTTTTTTTTTTGAAGCAGACTCCGATCTGAATCTTGATGCCCATCAACTGTAGGTGTTGGTTCCTTCTTCAATTTCCGAGTCAAGGCGAGACATGCGAGGCTTGTGACTTCCGTTAAGTTTTAATGCGTCGCGTCCTTGTTCACTGCAGCATTTGAATCTACTGCCTTTCGTTCCTTTCTTGCTTTTATGGAGAATCATTCTCTGAACCATCTTGGCTCCGTGCCTCAGGGAGAATCCTGTTCACACACAAACCAAACAAAATTATCCTGCCCCAGTTTTTATTGGGACGACTTTGTGAGTTATTTGCACCTGAAGATCTAACAAGTAAAAGAAAGGTTGCCAGGTTATGCTGGAAACGGAACGAGCTATACTAAAGAAAGTAAAGTTCTCGGGTTATGCCGAGGGTATTATCGACCTATTCTACTGGGAAAGAAAAGAGAATTCCTAGGTTATGCCAGGAAAAATAAAAGGTCCTTGGGTTATGCCAGGGAGTCCACGGGTTATGCCGGGGAGAAAAGAAAATAAAGATCTTTGGGTTATGCCAAAGAGGTCCACGGGTTATGCCGGGGACAAAGAAAATAAAAGTCTTTGGGTTATGCCAAAGAGATCCACGGGTTATGCCGGGGATGAAGGAAAGATTAAAGGTCCCTAGGTTATGCCAGGGAAATCCACGGGTTATGCCGAGGATGAAAGAAAATAAAATCTTTGGGTTATGCCAAAGAGATTCAAATTAATGTAAAACGGAGTTTGGAGAGGACTTCCCTATGATTGTTGCTGCGAAGCTGCTTTTAGCCTTTGCGCAGTTTTCCTTCTGGTTACACCTGCTTCTTGCGAGGTGAATTTGGATTGCACCAATTTCCTGTTTTCAAACAAAGAACAATTGTTAGTTTGAAAAGGTGATTGGTTTTGTGGCCTTGATGATTCTGATAGCTTGATCCTGGCCTAACTTTCAGCGAGAACCTCCGCTTCTTGCTTGATTTTGAAAGTCGATTTCTTTCTTGAACCAAAGGACTCAATTTTGCAAAATTTGTCGCCGCTTACCCATACGGAACTCTGCCTTTTGACTTTTCTTGTCTCTGAGGCTTTTCGTTTTTGGCTTTCTTTTCATTTTTTCATCAATTTAAGGTTTCAGAGCATTAGCCATCATGGCCAGTCGGATCTGACTTGATGCACTTGCTGAGGCTAGCCCCTCTTTTGGATATGGCTTTTATCAAGCGGGACCCAGTAAAACCCGTCTTGACACCTTTTCTTTGTATTAGTTTCGGAATAAAAAGTAGACCGAAAAGGATTCAAAGAAAAGTAAACAAAAAGTGAGAGAATGAATTTGGGAAAGTGTCCCTTTCGAGAGAAATGAGAAGGACTTATCTGAGGTGCATGCAGACTTCACGTAGACATGACATGCTCTTTGGACTGGATGCCTAATCTGCGCCACTATCCAATTCTCCATGAGCCATCAGAACCGTATTCTAAAAACCGAGAAACCTCGCCAGGACTCTTTCAGTACCCATAGGGGCGAGGATTCTTACTTTTCGATCAATGGCGCCCTTTGCGGGTTTTCGCCAATTGACCTCTCTCATTTCTCTTCTCACCGTCGCCTTGTAGTGCTCTTTGCGAGTTTTCACTGGCAAGACTCTCTCATTATTTAGTTTCTCTGCTCACATCGCCTTACGGTGCCCGTGTGGGTTTTCACCAATAAGACTCTCTCATTTTATTTCCCTCATTTTGAATGCATTTCTGATTTTGGAAACCTTTCACCGATTGATCAGAAGGACTTGAACAGGTTTTGGGTAAAGAGAATTTTGGTTGGGTACAACTTTGGAACATTTCAGGCGAAAACATCGCCGAACCATTATAACATCTGCCCCAGTTTTACTTTTGGGGGAAATTGGATTTTTATTTTGGTGTGACTGAACCTCATGGAGAGGCTGCCTACATATCCTTTCGGAATCAAGTCAGACGTAGTTCAGGAAGTTTTTGGTTTTTGTTTTTGTTTTCTTCTTTTTCTTTTTCTCTTTTTTTTTTCTTTTCTTTTTCTTTTTCTTTTTCTTTTCTTCTTTTTTTTTCTTTTTCATTTTTTTTTCATTTTTCTTTGTTTTTCAACCGAACTTTTCGTTGATAGCTTTTCGAGTTCCAAAGAGGGTGATCAAAGAAGGATAACCGGCTCAAAGGGTTAGCAAAGATGGAGTGTTTGGGTAGCAAGAATGAAGGCCTTCGTCATCTCAAACAGAAAGGTTACGCATAGTACCTTTTTACTGCATCTGCATTCACTGCTGTTTCAGGATCATTTCCCTCAATGTCTCCCAAATACAACGCTCCCCTCGGCAATATCTTTTTGATGATATACGGGCCTTTCCAATTTGGAGCGAATTTCCCTTTTGCTTCTTGATGGTGGGGAAGGATTCGTCTTAAGACCAATTGCCCTACTTCGAACTTTCTGGGTCGTACCTTCTTGTTATAAGCACGAGCCATTCTCTGTTGATATAATTGCCCATGGCAGACTGCGGCCATCCGTTTTTCATCAATCAGAGTTAACTGTTCCAAACGGATTTTGACCCATTCACTATCCTCAATTTCTGCTTCGACAATGATCCGCAGGGAAGGGATTTCTACCTCCGCCGGTATCACAGCTTCGGTGCCGTAGACCAACAGATATGGAGTTGCCCCAACTGATGTGCGCACGGTGGTGCGATATCCCAACAAAGCGAATGGCAACTTTTCATGCCATTGTCTAGAACTTTGGATCATTTTTCTCAGAATCTTCTTGATATTCTTATTTGCTGCTTCTACGGCACCGTTTGCTTTGGGCCGATAGGGAGTGGAGTTTCTATGCGTATTTTGAATTTTTCACATATCTCACTCATCAAATGGCTATTCAAATTCGCAGCATTATCTGTGATGATGGTTGCAGGGATGCCGAAACGGCATATGAGATTGGAATGCACGAAATCCACCACCGCTTTCTTGGTCACAGATTTGAGAGTGATTGCTTTCACCCACTTTGTGAAGTAATCAATGGCAACCAATATGAATCTGTGGCTATTTGAGGCTTTTGGCTCAATCTGCCCAATGACATCCATGCCCCAGGCAACAAATGGCCAAGGTGACGACATGGGATGTAGTTCTGTGGGGGGCGCATGAATCGAATCACCATGCACCTGACACTGGTGGCATTTCCGAACAAAACTGAAGCAATCCTTTTCCATGGTCATCCAGTAATATCCTGCCCGAATGATTTTCTTGGCCAAAACAAAACCATTCATGTGGGGTCCACAGACTCCGGCATGCACTTCTTGCATGATTTTTCTGGCTTCCTCAGCGTCAATGCATCTTAGCAGATTGAGGTCTGGGGTTCTCTTGTACAAGATATCACCACTTAGAAAGAAACCGCTTGCTTGTCGTCTGATGGTTCTCTTTTGGTCCCCACTTGCTTGATCCGGATATTCTTTGGTTTTCAGAAACCTCTTGATGTCATGATACCACGGTTGAACATTTGTTTCTGTTTTAACCACGTTACAATAACCATGCCTTTCGCGGATTTGAATCTCCAGAGGATCAATGAGGGCGTTGCCTGGATATGGCAACATTGAAGCCAAGGTAGCCAATGCATCAGCTAGTTCATTATGACAACGCGGGATATAC
>MCJB01049369.1:0-28333 GCA_002018475.1 Nicotiana obtusifolia
TTTACTTCAGCCCATAGCTCGGCTAAAGTAATGTTGGTCACAATCCTTTCTCCTTTCGTAGCCATGTACCTGCAAAAGAAGCAAGACTAGAGAATGTGTTAAGGTTAGTTAAAATTTTCACTCTCACTTTTTGAATGACTCTCGGGTTCACTCAAATTTTTGGATGGAATTTCACACTTGTCTTCAAATTGGCTTCCTCTAATTGACCAAGTTCCTTAGCGACCTTTCAAGTTCACAAGATCAATAGTTTTCTTCGGGGTGAGTGAAGTTATGCGACTCGATAGGCGGAAGCTTTTTAAAGTGAGCACAAAAAGCCAAGAATTATCTACGAAAGTGAAAATTTTGAGTTTTAGCACGAGGTCCTACAAGCTCAAAGATTAGTAATTACTTAAGTAGGGAAATTACCTAAGAATTACTAATTAGAAGTAGTGAAACTAAGAAGAATTTCGAAATTGAAGAGATAAGGAAAATTTAGAAGCTTTCCCACTTTAGTTTGGAGAAGACCAATCCTTTCTCCTTAGTCCTTAGGATTTTGGGTCTCCCCCTTTCCTTTTCCAACACAAATTAGCCCCTCCTCTCCTTGTCCAAATAGAATTTCAACTCCTTGAAACTTCTCCCTTTTGGATTGGGAGTTGTTTCCTTCTTGGACTAAACTTAGGGTTTCCTATTCTCCTCCTAAAATTCGGCCTCCCTAACACTTCTTAGGCCCTCTCCCACGTTTTTCACAATGCCCCTTCAAGAACAACAAATTAAAGTTCAAGAACTCCAAGAATTCAAGGCAATCTTATTAAGAATGTTTGAGGATTCAAGAACCTCTTCAAGAACAACGTAAAACTCTTCAAGAACTTCAATTTTAATTCCAAGAACTTCAAGATTTCAAGATTCAATCGTGCACCTTCAAGAATTTCAACTAGAGTTTCAAGATTTCAAGATAAAACACGTTCTAGCTTCAAGATTTCAACTAGGGTTTTCAAGAACGGTTTTTTAAGCAATCAAGAACTTCGAAACCTTAATCCCTAGATGATTCAACAACTTCAATCAACAACAATTTTCGGGTTTTCTTTCTCCTCTTTTTTTTTCACGTTTTTTTTATTTTTATTTTTTTTTATAAATCAAAAACGAAATTAAAGATAGAACCTAAACTAAGGCACGAAGAACAAGATTGGGATTGTAAGAACAAACCCTTTCCAAGCTCTGATACAAACTGATGCAATATAATTGCTTTGATACCAACTGATGCAATATTAAACGCAGAAATAAGAAAACAAAAGATAGAAGCAAGACGCTCAATGAACTATCAAGACATAGGAACTAGTCTACTTACCTTCTTGATGAAGTCACTGAGTACCTATACTATACGAATAACCCTCAAGACAACGATGGTCTTGCAAACTGTTCGATCAAACAAAGGAACAAGTTCAATTTTGAATCACACCAAAATTGGACAAGTTAATTCACACAATTTTGGAAGCAATGTGCTGCCGTTTTTTGATTGATAATAATGTCAAAAGCTATAAAAATAATGAAATGTTTAGGCTTATATAGAATGAGCCTTTACCTAACTCAACTAGAAAAAGAATAACTAGTAACCTAAATCAACTAGGAAATAACTAATTAACAAAAAGGCCACAATTTGGCTAAGTTTAAAGAATAGTCACGCAGGACCCCTTACCCCTTAAGTAAGAATCAATGTCTTCTACAGCAACACAATAATACAACATAAACACAAATGTACATCTTCAACACAAGATTCGTCCATAGCAAGATTTATGGACGCTTGGCTCTTCTCCAAGGCTAACCAATGCCTTTTCTTGTCTTATCCGACACTGATGGCATGAACGTAGCTTGATCAGGTTGGCTTGCATCAGAACTAGTCTACTTACCTTCTTGATGAAATCAAGGAGTACCTATGCTATACGAACGACCCTCAAGATAACGATGATCTTGCAAATTGTTCGATCAAACAAAGGAACAAGTTCAATTTTGAATCACACCAAAATTGGAAAAATTAATTCACACGATTTTGGGAGCAATGTGCTGCCGTTTTTGATTGAAAATTGTTTCAAAAAGGTGTCAAAATAATGAAGTGTTTAGGCTTATATAGAATGGCCTTTACCTAACTCAACTAGGAAAAGAATAACTAGTTAACCTAAATCAATTAGGAAACAACTAATTAACAAAAAGGCCACAATTTGGCAAAGTTTAAGAAATAGTCACGCAGGACTCCAAAAAAAGTAAGAATTAATGTCTTTCATAACTACACAATAAATCACGCCAAACGCAAACATCACACGCCAAACACTTGGATCTTCTTCACCATCAAATGTGCATCATGAAGCTCTTTAGCTTGACTTCTCGTGAATGGTCTTGAAGGTTTAAACGTATCATGATCAGGTTGACCTGCATCATCCTCCCCTTCTTGGGAAGTTTTCGTCCTCGAAATCGAACCTTCATCATATTTCAAAGTAACACAAGGAGTCAAGTCAGTGACAATGAATGTCTTAGAGATAGCATAATCATCAGGCAGATCTATGACATAAGCATTATTATTGATCTTCTGCAACACTTGAAATGGTCTATCTCCCCGCGGAGCTAACTTCCCTTTCCTATGGTTTGGAAATCTTTCCTTTCGAAGTGCAACCAAACCCAGTCACCTTTCTTTAAGTCCAGCTTTTTCCTTCCTTTATTCTTCTTGACCACTACCTTTTCACAAGCATCCTCCAAAGTTTTCCTCACCTTAGCATGCAGTTCGAGCAACGCAGCTACCCGGTTTTCTCCATCAATGCTAATAACTGCATCTCTCGGCAAAGGAACAAGATCAAGTGGTATCAAAGGTGATGCAATATAATTTCTCTGATACCAACTGATGCAATATAATTGCTCTGATACCAACTGATGCAATATAAAAAGCGGGAACAAGAAAACAAAAGATAGAAGCAAGACGCTCAATGAACTATCAAGATAACAAGTAGGAACTAGTCTACTTACCTTCTTGATGAAGTCACGGAGTACCTATACTATACGAACAACCCTCAAGACAACAATGGTCTTGCAAACTGTTCGATCAAATAAGGAACGAGTTCAATTTTGGATCACACCAAAATTGGACAAGTTAAGCTTCACGTTTTTGGAGAGCACAAAGGCTTGGTCGAAATTTGTATTTAATATAATGTCAAAGGTGTCAAGATAATGAAGTGTTTAGGCTTATATAGAATGAGCCTTTACCTAACTCAAATAGGAAAAGAATAACTAGTAACCTAAATCAACTAGGAAACAACTAATTAATAAAAAGGCCACAATTTGGCTAAGTTTGAAAATAGTCACGTAGGACCAAACAAATAAGAATTAATATCTTCCCTAGAAATACAATAATACAACATAAACACAAATGTATATATTCAACTTCTAATTTCGTCCATAGCAAGATTTATGGACGCTTGGCTCTTCTCCAAGGCTAACCAATGCCTTTTCTTGTCTTATCCGACATTGATGGCATGAACGTAGCTTGATCAGGTTGTCCTGCATCATTCTCCCCTTCTTGAGAAGATTTCGTCCTCGAAATCAAACCTTCTTCATCTTTCAAAGCAACACAAGGAGTTAAGTCAATGACATTGAATGTCTTAGAGACAGCATAATCATCAGGCAGATCTATGACATAAGCATTATTATTGATCTTCTGCAACACTTGAAATGATCCATCTCCCCGCGGAGCCAACTTCTCTTTCCTATGGTTCGGAAATCTTTCCTTTCGGATGTGCACCCAAACCCTGATGCAAATAAATTTGATCAAGTGTTATCAATGCCATCTACAAATAAGACAAGAAAAGGCGTTGGTCAGCCTTGGAGAAGATCCAAGTGTCCATAAATCTTGCTATGGACGAATCTTGTGTTGAAGACGTACATTTGTGTTTATGTTGTATTATTGTGTAGTTATTGAAGACATTAATTCTTACTTGTTTGGTCCTGCGTGACTATTTCTTAAACTTAGCCAGATTGTGGCCTTTTTGTTAATTAGTTATTTCCTAGTTGATTTAGGTTAAGTAGTTATTCTTTTCCTAGTTGATTTAGGTAAAGGCTCATTCTATATAAGCCTAAACACTTCATTATTTTGATACCTTTTGACATTATTATCAATCAAAAACCGGCAGCACATTGCTCCCAAAATCATGTGAATTAACTTGTCCAATTTTGGTGTGATTCAAAATTGAACTTGTTCCTTTGTTTGATCGAACAGTTTGCAAGACCATTGTTGTCTTGAGGGTTGTTCGTATAGAATAGGTACTTCGTGACTTCATCAAGAAGGTAAGTAGACTAGTTCCTACTTGTTGTCTTGGTAGTTCATTGAGCGTCCTTCTTCTATCTTTTGTTTTCTTATTTCCGCGTTTAATATTGCATCAGTTGGTATCAGAGCTTGGAGTTTTTTCTTACTATCCCAATCATGTTCTTTGTGCCTTAGTTTAGGTTCTATCTTTAATATCGTTTTTGATTTATACAAAAAAAAAAAAAAACCTGAAAAAAAAAAGAAAAGAAAGAAAAACCAAAAATTGTGTTGTTGAAGTTGTTAAATCATCTAGGGATTGAAGTCTTGAAGATAGATTGCTAAAGAAACGTTCTTGAACCAATTCGTGAAGTTCTTGATCGTTAAAAACCGATAATCTTTAGATCTTGAAACTCTAGTTGAAATTCTTGAAGGTGCACGATTGAATCTTGAAAATCTTGAAGTTCTTGGAATTAAAATTGAAGTTCTTGAAGAGTTTTACGTTGTTCTTGAAGAGGTTCTTGAATCCTCAAACGTTCCTAATGAGATTGCCTTGAATTCTTGAAGTTCTTGAACTTTAATTTGTTGTTCTTGAAGATTTTGGTTGAAAAACGTGGGAGAGGGCCTAAGAAGTGTTAGGGAGGCCGAATTTGAGGAGGAGAATAGGAAACTCTAATTCTAGTCCAAGAAGGAAACAACTCCCAATCCAAAAGGGAGAAGTTTCAAGGAGTTGAAATTCTATTTGGACAAGGAGAGGAGGGGCTAATTTGTGTTGGAAAAGGAAAGGGGGGGACCCAAAATCCTAAGGACTAAGGAGAAAGGATTGGTCTTCTCCAAACTAAAGTGGGAAAGCTTCTAAATTTTCCTTATCTCTTCAATTTCGAAATTCTTCTTAGTTTCACTACTTCTAATTAGTAATTCTTAGGTAATTTCCCTACTTAAGTAATTACTAATCTTTGAGCTTGCAGGACCTCGTGCTAAAACTCAGAATTTCCACTTTCGTAGTTAATTCTTGGCTTCGTGTTCTCACTTAAAAAGCTGTCTGCCTATCGAGTCACATAACTTCACTCACCCCGAAGAAAACTATTGATCTTGTGAACTTGAAAGGTTGCTAAGGAATTTGGTCAATTAGAGGAAGCCAATTTGAAGACAAGTGTGAAATCCTACCCAAAAATTTGAGTGAACCCGAGAGTCATTCAAAAAGTGAGAGTGAATTTTAACTATCCTTAACATATTCTCTAGTCTTGTTTCTTTTGCAGGTACATGGCTACAAAAGGAGAAAAGGTTGTGACCAATATTACTTTAGCCGAGCTATGGGCAGAAGTAAAGGCACTTAGTATCCGAGTGGAGAACCTTGAATGAACTACTTTTACTTGGAAGAATACCGGAGAAGGAACTAGTGATGGTTCTACCTTAAGACATGAACATGATTGTACTGTTTGTGAGGTAGAGAGTGACGAGGAGATTGAGGAAGATAACGGAGCTGATTTGATCGAGTGTGACGATGAAGTTTCTACTAACGTTCACCCCTTGCCTAGTGTTGTTAGTGTTGTTTTGCATAAATACAGGGACATGTTTCCCAATGCCGAGTGGACTACCTCCGTTGAGGGGGATAGAACACCAAATTGACTTTGTTCCAGGGTCGCAAATTCCGAACAAACCCGCATATCGAATCAATCCACAGGATACTAAGGAGTTGCAACGACAAATGGATGAGCTATTGAGTAAGGGGCTAGTTCGAGAGAGTCTAAGTCCGTGTGGCGTACCCATGATCTTAGTTCCAAAGAATGACGACACCTGGAGGATGTGTGTTGATTGCCGAGCTGTCAACAAGATAACGGTAAAGTATCGTCATCCTATCCCTAGGTTAGATGACATGCTAGATGAGTTATGTGGTTCAAGTGTATTTTCTAAGATTGATCTTAGGTCCGGTTGCCACCAAATCCGTATGAAACCGGGTGATGAGTGGAAAACTGCATTCAATACCAAGTTTGGTCTATGAATGGTTGGTGATGCCTTTTGGTCTCTCCAACGAACCTAGTACGTTCATGCGATTAATGAATCATGTGCTTAAACCGTTTCTTAATAAGTTTGTGGTTGTCTACTTTGATGATATCCTGATTTATAGTAGAAGTTTAGATGACCATGTTGATCACCTAAGGCAAGTGTTTGAAGTATTAAGAGCTGAAAAGTTATATGTTAATTACAAGAAGTGTGCCTTTTGTGTAGAGAAAGGTTTATTTCTAGGATTTGTTTTAATTGTTAATGGTGTTGAAGTAGATGCATCTACGGTAGAAGCTATTAGGGACTGGCCTACTCCTACTACTGTTTCACATGTTAGAAGTTTCCATGGACTAGCTAGTTTTCACAGACGCTTTGTTAAAGACTTTAGCACCATAGCAGCACCGCTCACAGAGTTGGTGAGAAAAGACACGCCTTTTGTGTGGGGGGAGCCGCAAGAGGGTGCCTTCCAAGAGTTGAAACGTAGGCTTAGTTATGCCCCATTGTTACAATTACCTGATTTTAGTAAGGCGTTTGAAATTGAGTGTGACGCCTCAGGGGTGGGAATTGGAGGTGTTCTTATGCAAGATGGGAAGCCTATTTCCTATTTTAGTGAGAAGTTAAAGGGGGCTGCCTTGAATTACTCTACGTACGACAAAGAGTTGTATGCCCTCGTAAGAGCTTTAGCTCATTGGCAACATTACCTATGGCCTAAGGAATTTGTAACTAGGAGTGATCATGAGTTCCTCAAACATCTTAGGGGTCAAGAGAAGCTAAATAAACGACATGCCAAGTGGGTAGAGTTCATTTAGAGTTTCCCTTACGTGATACATTACAAGAAGGGAAAGGAGAATGTAATAGCTGACGAACTATCTAGGAAGTTTGCTTTGGATATCACGTTAGCGTCTAGGTTGATGGGTTTTGAGAGTATTAAGTCTATGTATGAGCATGCCCCTAAATTTAAGAGTGCGTATGATGCCATTACTAGTGGGCAGCGGATTGAGAAGTATCAGTGGCATGATGGATACCTTTTTAAGAAGGGGAGAGTTTGTATACCCGAGTCCTCGTGGCGAGAGTTGTTGGTGCGTGAGGCGCATTGTGGGGGCTTGATGGGTAGACAAGACTTTAGCTATATTAGCGGAACAGTTCCATTGGCCTAAGATGAGGCGAGATGTCGAGAGAATATGTGGAGCGTGTTTTGAGTGTAAAAGAGCTAAGTCTAGGTCTAATAATCATGGTTTGTATACTCCCTTACCCGTTCCTACTAGTCCTTGGGTAGATATCTCGATGGATTTTGTGATGGAGCTACCGCGATCTAGGGGAGGTCATGATAGCATTTATGTGGTTGTTGATAGGTTTTCCAAGATGGCTCATTTCATTCCTTGTAAAAAATGTGATGATGTACAACATGTTGCTTCTTTGTTCATTGCTAATGTGCTAAAGTTGCATGGTGTGCCTCGAACTATTGTTAGTGATAGGGATGCTAAGTTTTTGAGTCACTTTTGGAAGTGTTTGTGGGGTGCTCTTGGCACCAAACTTTTGTTTTCTACATCACATCATCCACAGACTGATGGTCAAACCGAGGTTGTTAATCGAACCTTGGGAGCTCTTCTTCGAGCCTTGACCAAAGGGAAGTCCGGCACTTGGGCTGACCGATTACCTATTATGGAGTTTGCATATAATAGAACTGTTCATCGCATGACTAGCATTACTCCATTTGAATGTGTTTATGGTTTTAGTCCTTTGATACCACTTGATCTTGTTCCTTTGCCGAGAGATGCAGTTATTAGCGTTGACGGAGAAAACCGGGCAGCTGCGTTGCTCGAATTGCATGCTAAGGTGAGAAAAACTTTGGAGGATGCTTATGACAAGGTAGCAGTCAAGAAGAATAAAGGAAGGAAGAAGCTGGACTTAAAGAAAGGTGACTGGGTTTGGGTGCACTTCCGAAAGGAAAGATTTCCGAACCATAGGAAAGGAAAGTTAGCTCCGCGGGGAGATGGACCATGTCAAATGTCACAGAATATCAATAACAACTCTTATGTTATGGACTTGTATAGTAACATTTCTTTCGGACATGACGGTGCTTTGATTTCGAGGACGAAATCCTCTCAAGAGGGGGAGAATGATGCAAATAAATTTGATCAAGTGTTATCAATGCCATCTACAAACAAGACAAGAAAAGGCGTTGATTAGCCTTGGAGAAGATCCAAGCGTCCATAAATCTTGCTATGGACGAATCTTGTGTTGAAGATGTACATTTGTGTTTATGTTGTATTATTGTGTAGTTATTGAAGACATTAATTCTTACTTGTTTGGTCCTGCGTGACTATTTCTTAAACTTAGCTAGATTGTGGCCTTTTTGTTAATTAGTTGTTTCCTAGTTGATTTAGGTTAAGTAGTTATTCTTTTCCTAGTTGATTTAGGTAAAGGCTCATTCTATATAGGCCTAAACACTTCATTATTTTGATACCTTTTGACATTATTATCAATCAAAAACCAGCAGCACATTGCTCCTAAAATCGTGTGAATTAACTTGTCCAATTTTGATGTGATTCAAAATTGAACTTGTTCCTTTGTTCGATCGAACAGTTTGCAAGACCATTGTTGTCTTGAGGGTTGTTCGTATAGTATAGGTACTCCGTGACTTCATCAAGAAGGTAAGTAGACTAGTTCCTACTTGTTGTCTTGATAGTTCATTGAGCGTCTTGCTTCTATCTTTTGTTTTCTTATTTCCGCGTTTAATATTGCATCAGTTAATGATGCAAATAAATTTGATCAAGTGTTATCAATGCCATCTACAAACAAGACAAGAAAAGGCGTTGGTTAGCCTTGGAGAAGATCCAAGAGTCCATAAATCTTGCTACGGACGAATCTTGTGTTGAAGATGTACATTTGTGTTTATGTTGTATTATTGTGTAGTTATTGAAGACATTAATTCTTAATTGTTTGGTCCTGCGTGACTATTTCTTAAACTTAGCCAGATTGTGGCCTTTTTGTTAATTAGTTGTTTCCTAGTTGATTTAGGTTAACTAGTTATTCTTTTCCTAGTTGATTTAGGTAAAGGCTCATTCTATATAAGCCTAAAGACTTCATTATTTTGATACCTTTTGACATTATTATCAATCAAAAACCGGCAGCACATTGCTCCCAAAATCGTGTGAATTAATTTCGCGACCCAACCTCGGGGGCCCGCGACCGGGCACTGAACCCTGCTTGCAGAGTACCGGCGAACCCTGTACATGACTACCCTTATTATTCATAAGGTGCACATACTAGCCAACACGGCAATAGCGACATGAACCCTGTTGACAATAATAACATTAACCTGTTAACTAGGATAACATAAACCTTTCGACAATAACCTGTCATACCATAACATACATTCACCACACATCATCAACCGGGCTATATACAAAACCACCCAACAAAATAAATACTTTGCCGATACGGCAATTTAACTTTACATAGCCCAACCCTTAACTACACATAGCTGATATTTGTCTATTGAGCCTCTAAGGAGTGAGTACATATATACCAAAACATAACCTACGTCGGAACAGGACTCCGACATGCCCAAAAACTTTACACAAAAGGCATACCCAAGTATAGCAGGTCCGGAAGATGAACCCTGCTATGTCTGCTGATCTGACAACCTACTGCGGTGGAGGAACTTCGCCTGTCAATCTATTCGGACCTGCAGCACGATATGCAGCGTCCACAAACAAAGGACGTCAGTACGGAATATGTACTGAGTATGTAAGACAGGAATGTAACTGAAAACAGTAACATAAGCAACATAATAGAAGCATACAGCTCATAACAATGGAAATTTACCTCTGAGGGCAGCATACCTTACATATTCATTATAAAACTTATTTCCATCATTTCAGAGATTTAAGACATAATTCATTCTTCCAAGCCTGTTACTTTCATACGGGTTCATTATATCCAATGCATTAAGTAAGACATACTTCATTCTCACATGTTCATTATATCAAATGCATTAAGTAAGACATACTTCATTCTCACATGTTCATTATATCAAATGCATTAAGTATTCATCTCTTTAGTTTACACCTGCTTTACTGTAGGTTTCTTACTTTTAAGCATATCGTTCAAATACATTCATCATATATTCATTCCATTTATACAATCATCGCACATACGTCCTTATAGGACCACAACCAATAAATATGCCTCCATGGGCTCATAATCATATCATCATTATAATCATAACCTCGCCCTTGCGAGTTTTATAATAGCATATGCCTCCTTGGGCTTGTACTATTAATACCATTATTACTATTATTACATACCCGACTAATCGGTGTTTATACGTCATCATTGCCCGGCCGAATTCATTATGGCTCGGTGTGTCGTCATTAGCCCGGCCAATTCATTATGGCTCGGTGTATCGTCATTAGCCCGGCCAGTTCATTATGGCTCGGTGTATCGTCATTAGCCCGGCCAGTTCATTATTGCTCGGTGTATCGTCATTAGCCCGGCCAATTCATTATGGCTCGGTGTATAACTACCCGTCCAGCTATTGCTTGGTCCGGTGTACGTTCTCTATATGTTCTCATACATATATATATATATATAGTTGCACCTTAAGTGCCAAACAAAAACCGCGTAAGCAGTTCATTCAATCATTTCTTCCCTAGATGTGATCATACACATTCAATCATATATAAACACTCATAAACATTCAATCACTCAAGGCTTAAGCTCTTTCTTGTTATTCTCATTACTTCTTTTCTCAAGTCAATCATATTTGATCATTTATTCATATATATACACATATTTATATATATATATTATTATAATATATATATATATATATATATACATTCAATCCATAACAATTCATTCGTGACTTACGTTCTCTCTTATCGTTCGAACATAGCATTTAATTCTCACATCAATTGTGCTTATCAAACAACACACTTGCAACCAAACTTTGACATATAGAATCTCCTATAATAGGAGGGAATCAATGTAAGCTTCCTTAGCTTCTAAGAATAGAGTATACTTTTGGGGCTTCTATGAGACATTGTGTAGAACAGGAATCGTGCAAAAGGAATAACGTTATAGTCTTACATACCTGGGGCGTATATATTTAGCTTCCGCTTCCAAGCTTATGGAAGTTCATTCAATCCTTTAATCTACAATTAGGAACACCCCAATTGTTACTTCATAAATACTACTATTCTTATTCTTAATTCCTGAAGTTCATGAGATGTTTTTCCCTAAATCTCTTCCTTTTCATTCTTATTAAACCTATATATGACACATGCAATCCATTAGCTACCATGACCCACACTAGTAGTGGTGTTTATCTTAGACCCATAGCTTTCATTCCCAATTTTTATGGATTCTTACATGCATGTGTTGGGTTCCCAAGAATCCCTAAGTAGATGGGTGGAAGGACTTACCTTGCATGTTGATTAGCCTAGCTTCCTTTCTTGGTTCTTCAATTTCTAAGTTTTGCCCTTTGATTTGGGTTTGCAAGGGAAGGACTTCAGCTAGGGCTTCTTCTTTCTTCTTTAATTTTTATGCTTTCTTCTTTGATTCATGTGTTTGGATGAAGAGGAGTCGATTTAGGGCTTATGGGTTCTTGGAGAAATGTTCTTGAGGGCTTCAGATGTGTTTGGGTCTTATAAAATGAGTAATGAACGTGTTTGAGTCCCTTATATAGGTCAAGGGGTCTAAAGTTCAATTTCAGTGAAATGTCAAATTCGCGACGTGGGGGAGGGATTTCGCGGTTCGCTTTTGGGTTTCGCGGACCGCTTTTTGGTCGCGAAATACGACCCAAGTTTCTGTTTCAGTTCGCGATGCGGAAGGCTGAATTCACTAACCGCTTTTCAGTTTCGCGGTTCGCTTTCCCGTCGCGTTTCTTGGCCTCAACTCACTGCCCGTGTTCGCGATGGGCAGGGGGATTTCGCGAACCGCTTTTCCCATTTCGCGGTTCGCTTTCCTCACATTGCCATGGCTTTTTCAACATGAAGCCAACCCAGGCTTCTGCCTCACTTCGCGACAGCTTCACGATCCGCATGTGTGTTTCGCGGATCGCATTTTCCACAATGCATCGCTTTCTTCTCTATTTTTTTTTTAACGCCTTTCGTTTTCCCGCCCTTTTTTTTTTTAACAAATTTTCAATATATATATCAACCATTCTTCTTATTCTTAGGCCCATACACACTTACCACATCACGGCATAATCAAGTAGGTCAATTTACGGGTTATCACAATTAACTTGTCCAATTTTGGTGTGATTCAAAATTGAACTTGTTCCTTTGTTTGATCGAACAGTTTGCAAGACCATTGTTGTCTTGAGGGTTGTTCGTATAGTATAGGTACTCCGTGACTTCATCAAGAAGGTAAGTAGACTAGTTCCTACTTGTTGTCTTGATAGTTCATTGAGCGTCTTGCTTCTATCTTTTGTTTTCTTATTTCCGCGTTTAATATTGCATCAAACCCAGTCACCTTTCTTTAAGTCCAGCTTTGTCCTTCCTATATTCTTCTTGACCGCTACCTTTTCATAAGCATCCTCCAAAGTTTTCCTCACCTTAGCATGCAATTCGAGCAATGCAGCTGCCCCATTTTCTCCATCAATGCTAATAACTACATCTCTCGGCAAAGGAACAAGATCAAGTGGTATCAAAGGATTAAAACCATAAACACATTCAAATGGAGTAATGCTAGTCATGCGATGAACAGTTCTATTATATGCAAAATCCATAATAGGTAATCGGTCTGCCCAAGTGCCGGACTTCCCTTTGGTCAAAGCTCGAAGAAGAGCTCCCAAGGTGCGATTAACAACCTCAGTTTGACCGTCAGTCTGTGGATGATGTGATGTAGAAAACAACAGTTTGGTGCCCAGAGCACCCCACAGACACTTGAAAAAGTGACTCAAAAACTTAGCATCCCTATCACTAACAATAGTTCGAGGCACACCATGCAACTTTAATACATTAGCAATGAACAAAGAAGCAACATGTTGTGCATCATCACATTTTTCACAAGGAATGAAATGAGCCATCTTAGAAAACCTATCAACAACCACATAAATGCTATCATGACCTCCCCTAGATCGCGGCAACCCCATCAAAAAATCCATCGAGATATCTACCCAAGGATTAGTAGGAACGATTAAGGGAGTATACAAACCATGATTATTAGACCTAGACTTAGATCTTTTACACTCAAAACACGCTCCACATATTCTCTCGACATCTCGCCTCATCTTAGGCCAATGGAACTGTTCACCTAATATAGCTAAAGTCTTATCTAACCCAAAGAGTCCCATCAAGCTCCCACAATGCGCCTCACGCACCAACAACTCTCGCCATGAGGACTCGGGTATACAAACTCTCCCCTTTTTAAAAAGGTACCCATCATGCCACTGTTACTTCTCAATCTGCTGCCCACTAGTAATGGCATCATGCTCATACATAGACATAATACTCTCGAAACCCATCAACCTAGATGCTAACGTGGTAGCCAAAGCAAACTTCCTAGATAGTGCGTCAGCTACTACATTCTCCTTTCCCTTCTTGTAATGAATCACATAAGGGAAACTCTCAATGAACTCTACCCACTTGGCATGTCGTTTATTTAGCTTCTCTTGACCCCTAAGATGTTTGAGGGACTCATGATCATTCCTAATTACGAATTCCTTAGGCCATAGGTAATGTTGCCAATGAGCTAAAGCTCTCACGAGGGCATACAACTCTTTGTCGTACGTAGAGTAATTCAAGGCAGCCCCCTTCAATTTCTCACTTAAATAGGCAATAGGCTTCCCATTTTGCATAAGAACAGCTCCAATTCCCACCCCCAAGCGTCACACTCAATTTCAAATGCCTTACTAAAATGAGGTAATTGTAACAACAGGGCAGAACTAAGCCTACGTTTCAACTCTTCGAAGGCACCCTCTTGCGTCTTCCCCCACACAAAAGGCGTGTCATTTCTCACCAACTCCATGAGTGGTGCTGCTATGGTGCTAAAGTCTTTAACAAAGTGCCTGTAGAAACTAGCTAGTCAATGAAAACTTCTAACATGTGAAACAGTAGTAGGAGTTGACCAGTCTCTAATAGCTTCTACCTTAGATGCATCTACTTCAACACCATTAACACTTACAACAAATCCCAGAAATACAACTTTCTCTACACAAAAGGGACACTTCTTGTAATTAACATATAAGTTTTCAGCTCTTAATACTTCAAACACTTGCCTTAAGTGATCAACACGGTCATTTAAAATTCTACTATAAATCAGGATATCATCAAAGTAGACAACCACAAACTTATTAAGAAACAGTTTAGGCACATGATTCGTTAATCGCACGAACGTACTAGGTGCGTTGGAGAGACCAAAAGGCATCACCAACCATTCATATGGACCAAACTTGGTCTTGAATACAGTTTTCCACTCATCACCCGGTTTCATACGGATTTGGTGGTAACCGGACTTGAGATAAATCTTAGAAAACACATTTGAACCACATAACTCATCTAGCATGTCATCTAACCTAGGGATAGGATGACGATACTTTACCGTTATCTTGTTGACGGCTCGGCAATCAACACACATCCTCCAGGTGCCATCTTTCTTTGGAACCAAGATCACCGGTACGGCACACGAACTTAGACTCTCTCGAACTAGCCCCTTAGTCAATAATAGCTCATCCACTTGTCGTTGCAACTCCTTAGTATCTTGCGTATTGCTTCGATATGCTGGTTTTTTTGGAATTTGTGACCCCAGAACAAAGTCAATTTGGTGTTCTATCCGCCTCAGCGGAGGCAGTCCACTCGGCATCTCTTCGGGAAACATGTCCACATATTCCTGCAAAACATCATTAACAACACTAGGCAAGGGGTGAACGTTAGTAGAAACTTCATCGTCACACTCAACGAAATCAGCTCCCTTATCTTCCTCAGTCTCCTCGTCACTCTCCACCTCACAAACAGTACAATCATGTTTAGGTCTTAAGGTAGAACCATCACTAATTCCTTCTCCGGCGTGCATCTGATTGCTAGAGGATCTTTCTATGTTCTCCAATCGGCAGTTAATTGCCCTTAATTCGGCCAAGAGGTCGGCCAAAGTAATGTCAGTCACAACCTTTTCTCCTTTCATAGCCATGTACCTGCAAAAGAAACAAGACTAGAGAATGTGTTAAGGTTAGTTATAAATACTCTCTCTCACTTTTTGAATGACTCTCGGGTTCACTCAAATTTTTGTGTAGGATTTCACACTTGTCTTCAAATTGGCTTCCTCTAATTGACCAAGTTCCTTAGAGACCTTTCAAGTTCACAAGATCAATAGTTTTGTTCGGGGTGAGTGAAGTTATGTGACTCGATAGGCGGACAACTTTTTAAGTGAGCACAAGAAGCCAAGAATTATCTACGAAAGTGAAAATTCTGAGTTTTAGCATGAGGTCCTACAAGCTCCAAGATTAGTAATTACTTAAGTAGGAAAATTACCTAAGAATTACTAATTAAAAGTAGTGAAATTAAGAAAGAATTTCGAAATTAGTGGAAGGAGGAAGTTTTAGAAGCTTTCCTACTTTAGTTTGGAGAAGACCAATCCCCTCTCCCTAACCCTTTAGGAATTCGGTCCCCGCCTTTCCTTTTCCAACACAAATTAGCCCCTCCTCTCCTTGTCCAAATAGAATTTCAACTCCTTGAAACTTCTCCCTTTTGGATTGGGAGTCGTTTCCTTCTTTGACTAGAATTAGGGGTTCCTTTTCTCCTCTTTTCTCCTCCCCAAATTCGGCCTCCCTAACACGTTTTAGGCCTCTCTTACATGTTTTTCAAGACTCCCTTCAAGAACAACAAATTAATGTTCAAGAACTTCAAGAATTCAATGCAATCTTGTTAAGAACGGATGAATGTTCAAGATCCCCTTCAAGAGCAACACAAATTGCTTCAAGAACTATAATTTTTTTTTTTGGTAAATATAGTTTTTATTAATTAGCAAAATATTACAGGAACGGAGGGGGACATGAACCTTACCTCCCAAAAAAAGTACATGTACCTTGTCTTCCTAAAGCGTTGACTAAAAGTACCTAGGTAAGAGTAAGTGGTTAGATGATGTGCATGTTTGATCATCCACATTTGGTGATCCAATGTACCTAAGTGGCTAGGGCGTGTCAGCCCTATAGTGATGTAATGACTATCTATCTTATAATATTGATAGATAGTCATATGTACAAAAACAATGAGGAGTAAATCTAGGTCGACTGTACAAAATACATATGTTCCTAATTCTACTAATTGAGTGAAAAGTAGATTTCTTGTCCCATTGAAACTACTTTTGGCAAAAGATTGGAGTTCTCTGAGAAGTATTTCATATGACATGGAAAAGTGCTCTTCCCCTTTGTTTTGACACAGTTGAAGATACTTATCAAAAGTAAGCCATTTAGTGAAAAGGTGACAATGGTATTCTCTGATGAAAATGGGAGTCTGGTGGAATGTGTCTCGCTGCTTGTGCAATCTGCTGCTGTCTCTCTGGCTGCTGATGTGCCTTATATCACTGAGCATTGTGTTTCCTTTGTACTGGTGCTGACTTGGTGGATTAACTTTCTGCTCTTCATGCTGCCGCTGCTGCTGCTGCTGGTACTTGTTCTTGATTCTGCTGCTTGCATTTCTGCTGTTGCAATTGAGTTTATTGTTGATGTAGCTGCTTGATGTTGTTACTTCTGTTGTTTCTTTGAAGGTGCTTCCGTGTGCTGTGATGTTGCTGATTGCTGTTGCTGATGTGAACACTGCTGGGATTAGTGTTGAGAATGTTGCTGGTACTGCTTTGCTGTTTCTTCTGCTGCTAATGATGTCATTGTGGTGTCTGCTGGTGGATAAGCTACTAGTTCTGGAAGTGATGAGGATGCTGAGGATGTTGCTTGCCAGTGTGGAATGTTTGGAGTGTCTGTTTATTGATGCATTTATATTAAAGTGACTGGATATCCTGATGAGAATATGGCTTGATGATTGAATGTCAGTTTGTTGTTGACTCTAGTGTTGGCTCTAGATCTGATTTTGGAAGTCATGTTGTTTGCACTGCTGCTGCCCTTGCTGATAATGCTACTGCTGATATTCCTGTTGCTTCTGGTACTGCAAAGTAGTGTTGATCCAGTGTTGATCCAATGAGAAGCGCTTGGGATGATCCAAAGAGAAGTACTGTTGGTATAGGAACATGGTGATTGATGCAGTTGCGTAAGACTGAGCACTGGAGGTGCTAATACCACACAACGCAATTGCGCCAATAACCTGAACCTATATGGACAGTTGCATCTAATGATGGCTCTGATGTTGCTAATGGTGCCACTGATGTTGCCACTGTTACTGTTATGATTGTTGTTGGCATTCCAGTTGTAGTTGATGTTGGTACTAATAGTGAAAGATTGTTGCATTGTTTCCATAGTTTGTTGCTGCTCATATAACCATTGTGTTCTGCTGATGCTACTTTTGCTTGAGAGCTGTGTTCTGGCCAGATGGCAATAATTGCTGGAGTTCTTGCTGCTTCTACTGCATTGATGACCACAGTTTCTGTTTCCACTGCTTCTGTTACTGAGATGGATGATTTTTGCATTTTGTGATTCCTATGTGAGATGCATTGCTCTGTAAGTCTGTTCTGTTGCTTTGGGGGCTAGGGACTGCTTGTTTCTCCTGATGATTTGTCTCCCATTCCCACTATCATTGGTTGAATCTGTTGTCATTTCTGCTTCTGCTTCAAATGTGTTCAGAATTGATGTTGAAACACAGCATTCCTGCAACAGTGAATGTCTTGAAGATTGTTGGTGCCTCTGCCCTTTGATTTTGTTATCTCTGCAGACTTCTATTTCTTTAACAATCCATTGTGAGTGCCAGTATTCCTGCAAAAAGGATCAGTAAAGTTATGAGAGAACAGGAAGAAAGGGAATGATGCAATTTAGTCTGTTGTGGCCTTGTGTTATATCTGCTGTGTTTCCCTTGTTGCATCTGTTTGGTTGACTGGTGTGACACTGAATTTTGCAGTTGTTGCTGAGTTGTTTCTCCACTGTTGTCTCTGATGTATCTGGTCTTAGTTAGCTACTCTTGTTTTCTTTTACTGTCAATGTTTCTGCAAAATCTCTGCAATATTGGCTGAGGTTGCTGCAGTTTATCATCTTGTGTAAAGGGCATTCCTTTTTTCCTTTTTGCATTCCAGTTCTCCTGCAAAAATGAAGCATTCATTTCCTGGAAACAAGAGGCTGTTTCCAGCCTATTCTTCATCCAACCTGCATATAAGAGCCAACTGTAATTATTAGTGGAAATTGAAAGAGTGATCATTCTGCTGTTAATCCACATTTCATTCTTCTTTGATCTTTTTTGTGCTCCTTTTTTGTTTCCTGTCCTAAAGTACCCTGACATAGTAAGTATCTTGTCATTTTGCTATTTTCACTCTTAAGTAAGGACATTGTGATTTATCAGCATTCAAGATTCTTCTAGCTACTGTGTCCAGTTGGCTGAAGTGTTGGCACTCTATTCTTCCCACTTCCAGTGCATGATTTGCTAGGTGGTCTGCCAGCTTGTTCCGTTCCCTATAAATATGAGTTCCTATTAGTGTGAGGGACTCTTTTAATTGGAGGATTTATTCTGTTTGATCGACTATGCACCAGGGTGGTTTCCAGTTGCCATTTATGGTATTGTTCAGTAGTATGGAATCTGTTTGTAGCCATATGTGAGTGAGACCTTGTGATTTGAAGTATTTCAGTGCTTCTTTGATGGTTGTTGCTTCTGCTACTATATTTGTTCCTTCTGTGTTTTCTGTGCCCAGTGCATATATTAAATCCCCTGTTTCATTTCTCACACAGTATCCAATCGAGCTTCTTCCAGGGTTTCCTTTTGATGCTCCATCAGTGTTGATCTTTACCCATTCTGGCTTTGGCAATGCCCACAATACTTTGCTGAAGTTTATTTTTGGGGTGTAGTTTTCCAGCATATATAGGAGGTCACACCATTTGTGAGGTACATTGATTCCTGGTTTTCTGGTTTTGACTAGTGCTTGTAGTGCTGTGGAGATTTGATATATGACTCTGCCTGTTGTGATTGGTTCTCCATGCTTGTAACTATTTCTTCTTTTCCAGAGCTCCCATACAATGCAAGAGGGAAGAGCCTGCAGCACTGCTTTGATTCTGTTGACAGTTTGTGCTGTCCAGTATTTTGTTATTGCTTGCAGAAATGTTAGTCCATCAAGTGCTATTCCTGCTCTTTGTAGAAAATACTTCCATACCTTGGTGGCAGTGGTGGAGGTAAAGAATAGGTGTGTCATGGTTTCCTCTTTTGGTTCAGTGTAGCACCAGCATTTGGAAGGCAAATGATATCCCCATCTTTTCAAAAGATCATCTAATGGCAGTTTTCCCTTCCAGACTCTCCACATGAAGAAGGCAATCTTGAAAGGGAGCCCTTTAACCCAGAACTTCAAGAACTATAAATTTATTTCCAAGAACTTCAAGATTCTTAGGATTCACGTGTACTAGCTTCAAGATTTCAACTAGGGTTTTCAAGAACGATTTTTTAAGCAATCAAGAACTTCGAGATTGGTTTCAAGAACGGTTTTAACAATCAAGACTTCAAGATTTCAACCCTATATGTTTTAGAAACTTCAATCAACAACAATTCACGGATTTTCTTTCTTCTCTTTTTTTTTGTCACGTTTTTTTCCTCTTTTTTTTTCAAAAACGAAATTTAAGAATTAGAACCTAAAACTAAGGCACGAAGAACAGGATTGGGATTGTAGAAACAAACCCGTTCCAAGCTCTGATACCAACTGATGTAATATAATTACTCTGATACCAACTGATGCAATATAAAAAGTGGGAACAAGAAAACAAAAGATAGAAGCAAGACTCTCAATGAACTATCAAGACAACAAGTAGGAACTAGTCTACTTACCTTCTTGATGAAATCACGGAGTACCTATACTATACGAACAACCCTCAAGACAACAATGGTCTTGCAAACTGTTCAATCAAACAAGGAACGAGTTCAATTTTGAATCACACCAAAATTGGACAAGTTAAGTCTCACGTTTTTGGAGAGCACAAAGGCTTGGTCGAAATTTGTATTCAATATAATGTCAAAGGTGTCAAAATAATGAAGCGTTTAGGCTTATATAGGATGAGCCTTTACCTAACTCAAATAGGAAAAGAATAACTAGTAACCTAAATCAACTAGGAAACAACTAATTAACAAAAAGGCCACAATTTGGCTAAGTTTAAAAAATAGTCACGCAGGACCAAACAAATAAATATTAATGTCTTCCCTAGCAATACAATAATACAACAAAAACACAAATGTACATCTTCAACTTCTAATTTCATTCATAGCAAGATTTATGGACGCTTGGCTCTTCTCAAAGGCTAACCAATGCCTTTTCTTATCTTATCCGACATTGATGGCATGAACGTAGCTTGATCAGGTTGTCCTGTATCAAAAGGATTAAAATCATAAACACATGGAGTAACGCTAGTCATGCGATGAACAGTTTTATTATATGCAAACTCCATAATAGGTAATCGGTCAGCCCAAGTGCCGGACTTCCCTTTGGTCAAAGCTCGAAGAAGAGCTCCCAAGGTGCGATTAACAACCTCAGTTTGACCGTCAGTCTATAGATGATGTGATGTAGGAAACAACAATTTGGTGCCAAGAGCACCCACAAACACTTCCAAAAGTGACTCAAAAACTTAGCATCCCAATCACTAACAATAATAGTTCGAGGCACACCATGCAACTTTAATACATTAGCAATAAACAAAGAAGCAACATGTTGTGCATCATCATATTTTTTACAAGGAATGAAATGAGCCATCTTAGAAAACCTATCAACAACCACATAAATGCTATCATGACCTCCCCTAGATCGCGGCAGCCCCATCACAAAATCCATCGAGATATCTACCCAAGGACTAGTAAGAACGGGTAAGGGAGTATACAAACCATGATTATTAGACCTAGACCGCTCTTTTACACTCAAAACACACTCACACATATTCTCTCGACATATTTCCTCATCTTAGGCCAATGGAACTGTTCCCCTAATATAGCTAAAGTCTTGTCTACCCCAAAGTGTCCCATCAAGCCCCCACAATGCGCCTCACGCACCAACAACTCTCGCCACGAGGACTCGAGTATACAAACTCTCCCCTTCTTAAAAAGGTACCCATCATGCCACTAATACTTCTCAATCCGCTGCCCATTAGTAATGGCATCATACACATTTTTAAGTTTAGGGTCATGCTCATACATAAACTTAATACTCTCAAAACCCATCAACCTAGATGCTAACGTGATAGCCAAAGCAAACTTCCTAGATAGTGGGTCAGCTACTACATTCTCCTTTCTTTTTTTTTTAAGATTAAATATGATTTTTATTAATTAGAAAAATATACAGAAACGGAGGGGGACATGAACCTTACTACATTCTCCTTTCCCTTCTTGTAATGAATCACGTAAGGGAAACTCTCAATGAACTCTACCTACTTGGCATGTCGTTTATTTAGTTTCTCTTGACCCCTAAGATGTTTGAGGGACTCATGATCACGCCTAATTACGAATTCCTCAGGCCATAGGTAATGTTGCCAATGAGCTAAAGCTCTCACGAGGGCATACAACTCTTTATCGTACGTAGAGTAATTCAAGGCAGCCCCCTTCAACTTCTCACTAAAATAGGCAATAGGCTTCTCATCTTGCATAAGAACACCTCCAATTCCCACCCCCGAGGTGTCACACTCAATTCCAAACACCTTATTAAAATCAGGTAGTTGTAACAATAGGGAAGAACTAAGCCTACGTTTCAACTCTTGGAAGGCACCCTCTTGCGACTCCCCCCCACACAAAAGGCGTGTCTTTTCTTACTAACTCTATGAGTGGTGCTGCTATGGTGCTAAAGTCTTTAACAAAGTGCCTATAGAAACTAGCTAGTCCATGAAAACTTCTAACATGTGAAACAGTAGTAGGAGTTGGCCAGTCTCTAATAGCTTCTATCTTAGATGCATCTACTTCAACACCATTAACACTTACAACAAATCCCAGAAATACAACTTTCTCTACACAAAAGGGACACTTCTTGTAATTAACATATAAGTTTTCAGCTCTTAATACTTCAAACACTTGCCTTAGGTGATCAACATGGTCATCTAAACTTCTACTATAAATCAGGATATAATCAAAGTAGACAACCACAAACTTATTAAGAAACGGTTTAACCACATGATTCATTAATTGCATGAACGTACTAGGTGCGTTGGAGAGACCAAAAGGCATCACCAACCATTCATATAGACCAAACTTGGTCTTGAATGCAGTTTTCCACTCATCACCTGGTTTCGTACGGATTTGGTGGTAACCGGACCTAAGATTAATCTTAGAAAACAAACTTGAACCACATAACTCATCTAGCATGTCATCTAACCTAGGGATAGGATGACAATACTTTACCGTTATCTTCTTGACGGCTCGGCAATCAACACACATCCTCCAGGTGCCGTCTTTCTTTGGAACCAAGATCACGGGTACGGCACACGGACTTAGACACTCTCGAACCAGTCCCTTATTCAATAGCTCATCCACTTGTCGTTGCAACTCCATAGTATCCTGTGGATTGCTTCGATATGCGGATTTGTTCGGAATTTGTGACTCTGGAACAAAGTCAATTTGGTGTTCTATCCCCCTCAACGGAGGCAGTCCACTCGGCATCTCTTCGGGAAACATGTCCACACATTCCTGCAAAACATCATTAACAACACTAGGCAAGGGGTGAACGTTAGTAGAAACTTCATCGTCACACTCAACAAAATCAGCTCCTTATCTTCCTCAGTCTCCTCGTCACTCTCCACCTCACAAACAGTACAATCATGTTTTGGTCTTAAGGTAGAACCATCACTAGTTCCTTCTCCGGCGTGCTTTTGATTGTTAGAGGATCTTTCTATGTTCTCCAATCGGCCATTAATTGCCCTTAGTTTGGCCAAGAGGTCGGCCAAAGTAATGTCAATCACAACCTTTTCTCCTTTCGTAGCCATGTACCTGCAAAAGAAACAAGACTAGAGAATGTGTTGAGGTTTGTTAAAAATACTCTCTCTCACTTTTTGAATGACTCTCGGGTTCACTCAAATTTTTGGGTAGGATTTCACACTTGTCTTCAAATTGGCTTCCTCTAATTGACCAAGTTACTTAGAGAACTTTCAAGTTCACAAGATCAATAGTTTTCTTCAGGGTGAGTGAAGTTATGTGACTCGATAGGCGGACAGCTTTTTAAGTGAGCACAAGAAGCCAAGAATTATCTACGAAAGTGGAAATTCTGAGTTTTTGCACGAGGTCCTACAAGCTCCAAGATTAGTAATTACTTAAATAGGAAAATTACCTAAGAATTACAAATTAGAAGTAGTGAAATTAAGAAAGAATTTCAAAATTAGTGGAAGGAGGAAATTTTGAAGCTTTCCTACTTTAGTTTGGAGAAGACCAATCCCCTCTCCCTAACCTTTTAGGAATTGCCCCCCCTCCCCCTCCCCCTCCTTCCTTTTTCAACACAAATTAGCCCCTCCACTCCTTGTCCAAATAGAATTTCAACTCCTTGAAACTTCTCCCTTTTGGATTGGGAGTTGTTTCCTTCTTGGACTATAATTAGGGTTTCCTATTCTCCTCATTTCTCCTCCCCAAATTCGGCCTCCCTAACACTTCTTAGGCCCTCTCCCACGTTTTCACAATGCACTTTCAAGAACAATAAATTAAAGTTCAAGAACTTCAAGAATTCAAAGCAATCTTGTTAAGAACGTTTGAGGATTCAAGAACCTCTTCAAGAACAACGTAAAACTCTTCAAGAACTTCAATTTTAACTCCAAGAACTTCAAGATTTTCAAGATTTAGTCGTACACCTTCAAGAATTTTCAACTAGATCAAGATTTCTAGATTATCGGTTTCTAACGATCAAGAACTTCAAGATTTAGTTCAAGAACGTTTCTTTATCAATCAATCTTCAAGACTTTAAACCCTAGATGATTCAACAACTTCAACAACACAAATTTTCGGTTTTTCTTTCTACTTTTTTTTTTGGTCACATTTTTTTTTTCAAAAATGAAATTTAAGAATTAGAACCTAAAACTAAGGCACAAAGAACAGGATTGGGATTGTAGAAATAAACCCGTTCCAAGCTCTGATACCAGTTGATGCAATATAATTGCTCTGATACCAATTGATGTAATATTAAACGCAGAAACAAGAAAACAAAAGATAGAAGCAAGACGCTCAATGAATTATCAAGACAACAAGTAGGAACTAGTTTGCTTACCTTCTTGATGAAATCAAGGAGTACCTATGCTATACAAACGACCCTCAAGATAACGATGATCTTGCAAATTGTTCGATCAAACAAAGGAACAAGTTCAATTTTGAATCACACCAAAATTGGACAAGTTAATTCACACGATTTTGGGAACAATATACTGCCGTTTTTGATTGAAAATAATGTCAAAAAGGTGTCAAAATAATGAAGTGTTTAGGCTTATATAGAATGAGCTTTTACCTAACTCAACTAGAAAAAGAATAACTAGTTAACCTAAATCAACTAGGAAACAACTAATTAACAAAAAGGCCACAATTTGGCAAAGTTTAAGAAATAGTCACACAGGACTCCAAAACAAGTAAGAATTAATGTCTTTCATAATCTACACAATAATACACGCCAAACGCAAACATCACACGCCAAATGCTTGGATCTTTTTCACCATCAAATGTGCATCATGAAGCTCTTTAGCTTGACTTCTCGTGAATGGTCTTGAAGGTTTAAATGTATCATGATCAGGTTGACCTGCATCAAGGATGGTATGGCAAAGATGTGATTCTTTTAATTTTTCAGGTCTTCAAGGAATTTTGTGACCTTTAAGCCTATGAATTTGTGGCCCGTTGTCGCAGGCAATCTCCTTCGGTATTCCGAACCAGCAAATTATGTTCTCCCATAGGAAACTGATCACTTCGCTCTCACATATTCTTTGGTAAGGACCTGCTTCAACCCATTTATTAAAATAATCAGTTAAAATTAAAAGAAACCTTACCTTCCGAGGACCCGGTGGCAAAGACCCGACTATATCCATACCCCATTCTATGAATGGCCATGGGGACAATATCGAATGGAAGAGTTCTGCCAATTGGTGCACCAATTGTGCATGGTGCTAACACTTGTCGCATTTTTGAACAAATGCCTTCGCATCTAGCTCTATCTGGGGCCAATAGTATACGGCCCTAACTAATTTTAGGACCAATGAATCTGCACCTGAATGGTTTTCACAAATTCCTTCGTCAACCTCTCTCATGACGTAGTCTGCCTCAGAGGCTCCTAAATATCGGGCCAAAGGGCCTTGGAACGACCTTCTATATAATTGCCCTCCTGGAAGCTGTAACGAGCTGCTTTGCTGTGGAGTGCTCGGGATACCTTCAGGTCTTTAGGTATATCTTGCCGTGCTCAAGGTAATCGATGATCTCATTCCCCCAATCGTAGACTAGGTTGGTTTTATTTACTTCACAATCACCTCCGCATCCAACACCGAATGCATGAGTTGTACGACAGTACCGAGATCTGATCCCTTCATCTCTGTGGATGATCACAAGTTGGCCGATGCATCTGCTTCCATGTTTTCTTCTCTAGGGTGTGGGTGATCGACCACTCTCGGAATCGCACGAGCAACGTTTGAATTTTAATCACATACTCTTGCATGTGTTCCTCCTTTGTATCAAAGATCCATAAACTTAGTTTACCATCAGCTGCGAATCACATTTGATTTCTATGACCTTGGAGTCAGTCCTCGGGCCAATTCGAGTCCTGCAATCAATGCCTCATACTCGGCTTCATTGTTAGTCAAAGGAACAATTTTTATGGCCTGCCTTAGGGTTTCTCTCGAAGGCGTGATTAGGACCACCCCTAGCCTGGACCCTTTCACATTGGAAGCTCTATCCGTGAATAGGGTCCAAACTCCTAATGTCGTTTCCCACACCATTACTGCTTCTTTTGCAGCGAAAGGCAATACCCCGGGACTAAAATCGGCCACAAAGTAGGCCATAACTTGTGATTTGATCACAGTCCTGGGCTTATACTCAATATCAAATTCACTAATTTCAACTGCCCATTTGGCCAATCTACCTGACAACTCAGGTTTGTGAAGGACATTCCATAGGGGAAAGGTTGTCACTACGGCTATAGGGTGGCTTTGAAAATAAGGCCTAAGCTTCTGAGAGGCGACTATGAGAGCTGAGGACAATTTTTTGAGGTGCGGATAATGGGTTTCTGCTCCCGTCAAGATTTTGCTAACATAATAGATAGGAGATTCCACACCTTCATCCTCCCAGACTAGTATAGCACTTACCGCTACCTCCGAGACCACTAAGTATATTAGCAATTGTTTGCCTTCCTCCGGTTTTGATAGTAATGGAGGGATCAATATTCAGGTCTTTTAGGGCCTGTTGGCATTCTAGGGTCCATTCAAAGTTGTTATTTTTCTTCAGAAGTGAGAAGAAGTGATGACATTTTTTCGATGACCGAGAAATGAACCTGTTTAGAGTGGCCGGTCTTCCAGCTGGCCTTTGGACTTCTTTTACATTTGTCAGTTGGTCTGGGATTTCATCAATGGCTTTGATCTTATCGATATTGACTTCGATCCCTCTTTGTGATACCAAGAAACCCAAGAATTTGCCGAAGCTAACTCCGAATGCACATTTTCCGGGGTTGAGCTTCCTTAGGATGTTGAATGTTTCTTGGAGGTGTTTTGAATGGTCACCTGCATTCAAAGACTTTACCAGAATATCATCTATGTACACTTCCATTGTTTTACCTATTTGTTTTTCGAACATCTTATTCACGAGCCTTTGCTAAGTGGCTCCGGCGTTTTTAAGCCCGAAGGGAATCACATTATAACAATATGTGCCGAAGTTTGTTATGAACAAAGTTTTTTCCCATCCTCCAGTTTCGTCTTAATTTGATTTACCTAAAATAAGCATCAAGGAAACTCATTAACTCGTGTCCGGCCGTGGTGTCGATCATTTGATCGATGTTTGTCAGTGGGAACGAGTCTTTCTGTAACCGATGTCAAGTAATCGAGTTACCTCTTCTTTGACAAACCTATTTCTAACCTCGGCTATCAGGCGCTTTTTCTGCCTTACTGGTGGGATACTTGGGTCCAGTCTTAGCTTGTGCATGGCCACCTCTACCGGGATACTTGTCATATCCGTGTGCGGCAATGCGAAATAATCAACGTTAGTATTAATAAAATCAATAAATCCTGACCTGAGTTCGAGGTTGAGGCCTGTGCCCAAGTGGAATTTTCTCTCCAGGAATTTTTTGAACAAAGCCACTTGTTCGAGTTCTTCTGCCGTGGACTTGGTCGCATCCGTTTCTTCTGGTACCTGAAAATATCTTGGTACCTGGTAGGATCCGACAACTCCACCTCTTTGTCATCTTCGTTTGGTTTGGAAGCAGTTAGTTCTTGTAGTTGCTATGCGTGGAGTTCCTTCCCTTTACTGCTGGAAACCAATACCGCATTTATTTCCCTTGCTGTCGATTGATCTCCTCTAATTTGTTTGATTCCCTCTGAAGTCGAGAATTTTAGTAGTTGGTGATATGTTGATGGTACGGCCTTCATCGCATGCAACCATGGTCTATCGAGAATTATGGTGTAGCCTATGTCGCCGTCCACCACTTCATATAGGGTAGTCTTCATGACCCCTTCTTTATGCGTGGGCAGCAAGATTTCCCCTCGGGTCGTCACGCTTGCTAAGTTGAACCCGACGAAGAGTTTTATTTCCGGAATGATGCTTTCAGTTAACTTGGCTTCTTCCAGCACTCTCCATTTAATGATATTGGCTAAACTTCCTGGGTCAACCGAACACGTTTAATCTTGAAATCTAAAACATTAAGAGAAATTACCAGGCATCATTGTGCGGTAGAAGGAGTCCATCCAAATTTTCTTTCGTGAAGGTGATGTCGTTTTCGGAGACTTCCCGAAGTCTCTTGCTATGAGTCACAGACACCTTTGTCTTTTTTGCCGCCGAGAAGATTACATCGTAGACCTCGTCC
>MCJB01049369.1:28353-40856 GCA_002018475.1 Nicotiana obtusifolia
CCCCCCCCGAAAATCATGTTGATAGTTACTCAAGAAGGGTCTTCCCCTATCTTCGAGGGCTCTACATTGTCTCGGCTGTGGCCATAATTGTTCTTAGCCCGGTCGCATAAGAATTCCTTGCGATGGTCGTTCTTTAACAGTGTTGCCTTAGGAGGTAGCCCATGATAGCCTTTTGCTGCTCCCTCAAGATCCTTACTGTCTCCGCATCGTGATCATCCTCGGCATCATCAGGAGTTGTCTCATGCACATGGCGGAGATAACACCCGCCATGGACCGGAGTTGCTACGTCCTACTCGTTACAAGTGTGACTGATTGAATCCTCATGTCAAGGAAGATTCTCTTGAGCCTCAATATTGTAACCAAAATTCTCAGTGACGACTGTATATTTAATACTAAGGAATATTCTTCATTGAATGTCATCTGGTGACAAGTATCGTTTCCTCTCGTTGATAATGTTCCCTTCGAGACATACCCGGTGCCAACCGAAGCTGTTTTCCTCAGTCTTAGTTTCCGCTCACTTCTCTTCCATCTGTCTCAAGTTCCACGAGTCACTCTGTCATTCGTGCATTTAATATGAATAGATTTTCCCCTATACATTGCACCCAGCCTGTTGCGATATCCTTTAGCATCAAACTCATCAATAGGGATTTCAAGGCCTTCAATAAAGAATTCAGCAAAAGATGCCACATAAACTCCACAGTCACTAAAATTGAAATTTAAATTAATATTAGTAACCCATCTAATAAGCTAAAGCGAGAGTTAAAAATATGATAATAACAATGTCAAATTATTGATGACTTATGTGTCTTCCTGTAATGGTAAGTCATTAAGCATTAAGACTTCAAAGGGGTTTACCAATGACTATGCAACACCATCCAAAACACTATCATTTAGTTTCCCATAAAATCCGACTTTTTCAAGAAAATATGGAATCAAGATGGAATACGACTCCATAACTTTACGAACTTCAACATCATGACTCGCACTTCGAATAGAATCGTACACATACATACTGATATTGAAATGTTAATATTCCTCAAATTCAATGCCATCGATCTAAAACATATATTTGGAAAAGAACGTGATCGACATCATACCACGCCGTGTTGCGTCGCATATGGTTGCCAAGAATGTACTTGGCTATTATATTCATATCATCAATCAGTGATCTTTGTTTGTTACTTGATACATACTTTTCATCGACACCTTGGATGCTACAATCGAAGAAACGATCAGTGATAGTGAACTTTGTAGGAATATTAACCCCGTAGTGACCTTTCTTCCTCAAATAGTAAAATATGACATCTAAATGCTGGACATGCCGATATGAAAAATAATCAGTAACGGTAAAAATATTGTGTAAAGAATTGTATAATATGTAGAGTATTAAAAGAGCTATAAAACACCATAAACCAATAACAATATTCCAACTTATGAAAAACATACCCAGCCATCTAGGGGTTGACCACATGATGCAATATAAAAAGCGGAAACAAGAAAATAAAAGATAGAAGTAAGACGCTCAATGAACTATCAAGACAACAAGTAGGAACTAGTCTACTTACTGAAGCAATATAATTGCTCTGATACCAACTGATGCAATATAAAAAGCGGAAACAAGAAAACAAAAGATAGAAGTAAGACGCTCAATGAACTATCAAGACAACAAGTAGGAACTAGTCTACTTACCTTCTTGATGAAGTCACGGAGTACCTATACTATACGAACAACCCTCAAGACAACAATGGTCTTGCAAACTGTTCAATCAAACAAAGGAACAAGTTCAATTTTGAATCACACCAAAATTGGACAAGTTAATTCACACGATTTTGGGAGCAATGTGCTGCCGGTCTTTGATTGATAATAATGTCAAAAGGTATCAAAATAATGAAGTGTTTGGGCTTATATAGAATGAGCCTTTACCTAAATCAACTAGGAAAAGAATAACTAGTTAACCTAAATCAACTAGGAAACAACTAATTAACAAAAAGGCCACAATTTGGCTAATTTAAAGAATAGTCACGTAGGACCAAACAAATAAGAATTAGTGTCTTCAATAACTACACAATAATACAACATAAACACAAATGTACATCTCCAACACAAGATTCGTCCATAGCAAGATTTATGGAAGCTTGGATCTTCTCCAAGGCTAACCAACGCCTTTTCTTCTCTTGTTCATAGATGGCATTGATAACACTTGATCAAATCTATTTGCATCACCACCAAGCTTGAGTGCATGAAACCATAGCTTATATTCAATATGTCTAACTCCGAAGTCAAAAGCAGGAATTAGTTTTTTATTCTTGTCAGAATACTTCTTCCTTGCATGTATTCAAAATAAACATCATATTTGAAATAAAAAGCAAAAACATGTTATAAATAATACATAAGCTTACTTTAATTTGGTGTTGAGCCCCTTTTTAACAAATCTGATAAACTCTCTAAGGGTGGTCGCATCAACTTTCTCTTCAATTAAGCCTTCAAATGGGTACTTTCTATTGACAACTTCTTTGGAAGAAGCTTCATAATTGCTAGCACTGGAATCAAAGACGGTGAGATATGGTGATCGGCGTGCAACGGTAGCATTTCTTGCTATTATCAAGTTACTGGTGTTATCTTAGTGGCAACCTATCTGGTAATTGGGTCGATTTGCGTCTCAAGGATATCCACCAATTGTTGCTGCTCAACCAATTTTAATTCAGCAGTTTTTTTAGTAGCGTCAACCTCTTCAAATCTAGAATCTATACAATATTCAATATAAATAATTAGACAAATAATAAATTATATGTAACTGTAAACAGTTATAAAAAAATTATTTGTGAGAAATACCTACAATACTAACATTGATAGCTTCGACGATTGTACCATTACTGTGTTGACCAGACACATCCTTGATATCCCATCATATTGGTTTTCCGGTATCCCAATGGATTGACCTCCTTTCTCTATTTAAATGATGAAATTATATACCCACGAATTCACAAATTAATTCTATAGTATTCAAACTTAAAACTGCAATATTCATATAATTTCTAAAAGTATTCAATCAGTACTACCATTAGTCAATCACTATTCTAATGCATAAGAATACAATATTTATCTCTAAATAAAAGTCACAATATTCTAATTTAGATGATAATATTGAAAACCAACATACCATAATATTCTAATTTGGAATATATAATTTAACCCTAAATAAATATGTAATGTTCTAATTTGGAATACACTATTCAAATCAAATATACCATAATATTCTATTTTAGAATACAATATTCAACAATACAATATTCTAATGTGGAATATAACATTTTAACCATTCTTTCTTAAAATATTCTAATTTAGAATATAATATTTAACTCAATATAAATGATAATATTCCAATTTGGAATACAATATTCAAACCATCACAATTTTATTCGGACAATTGAATTCCATCGAGTCTAATTTGGGGGTCAGTTATTGTAACGATCCGGCCGGTCGTTTTGAGTATTTTTGTCACGACCCAAAATCCAGCTAGTCATGATGGCACCTAACATAACCTGTTAGGTAAGCCAATTTTCGAAAGTCCAATTCAAATGAAATTTACTGATAAAATAAGTGACGAAATAACTGAATTTAACACATTTTCTAAGGACTGGTAGTACAAATAATGAGCTTCTAATATTTAGAATTTACAAACTGGTATGAAATAAAATACAATATCTATTTGAAATATACATGACACAGATTAGATATTTTAAAGCTATCATGAACAAGAGGCAGCTATGACCGGATCGCAGGTAAATCTTCAATACCCGCTCCCGACATACACAGCAACATCAGTATCCGAAATCTACACGCGAGGTGCAGAGTGTAGTATAAGTACAACCGACCCAACGTACTCAATTAGTAACAAGACTAACTTTTGGGCTGAAAGAGTGACGAGCTCAATAGGTACAGTCCAATTTTAGAAAATAACAGTACATAAATGTAGGCATGCTTTCAAGTATAATAGATAAACTCAATACAAGTAAAAATATATCAAATATGAATGATATGAGGAATATGACAGCTCTATATCTACATGTCAATGTACATGTTGTATGTGATGTACTACCATAGAAGCATCGTGTACTCACACTCTCAGAGTATTCAATCACTTAGTACTGTATATTGCCAATCCAGCCCATGGAAGATCCATCCCTCAATATAAATATCAACTGACAGTCAGTCACTCAGTACTGTATATGGTCAATCCAGCTCAGGGAAAATCCATCCCTCAATATAAATAATTAGGCAAGATCTATGCCCAGGTGGAATGCTTCGGGAAGATCCATCCTAAATGTAAATGCTTAGGCAAGATCCATGCCCAAATGTAAATGCTTAGGCAAGATCCATGCCCAGGTGTGAATGCTTAGGGAAGAACCATCCTAAATGTAAATGCTTAGGCAAGATCCATGCCCAAATGTAAATGCTTAGGGACGATCCATCCCAAATGTAAATGCTTAGGCAAGATCCATGCCCAAATATAAATGCAACTGTGCTCACTATGTGGGGGTGCAGACTCCGGAGGGGCACCTAACGCTAAAATAAGCCAGATTCAGGCATAAATAAATAAAAGAAATATGCTGCGTCGTGCAACCCAATCCTATAAATACCACTCAAAACCCAGCCCTCAGCCCCACTCAGGCAATAATCTCTCCAGTCTCTCGAGCGCACAATATCATGAAAATCGGCCCGACATGATGATATGATGTATCAATGGATGACAACAGAGATTGAGATATAATATGCAAAAGATAGATGTGACTGAGTACAAAAGTATAATTTAAGCGAATAATTCAATAGCAATACAACCTTTGTTGGTCCCAAAAATATCGGCACGTAACCTAAACATGATCTTTATCACGAGTCTCACCTTAATTTCTCAAACACGTGGAGGTTGTGTGGAAAAATGACATGATCATTTGATTAAGCAACTCCACGAAATCAATTAAGCCACAATTTCTATGGTGCACGCCAACACTCCCGTCACCTAGTGTGTGCGTCACCTCCATACAATTCACATAACATGTAATTCAGGGATTTATACCCTCAGAACCATGTTTAGAAACGTTACTTACCTCAAATCGTGCAATTCTTTATTCCAATAAGCCTTTTCTTCGCGATTCGGCCTCCAAACGTCTCGAATCTAGTCATAAACAATTCAATATACTCAATGCGAATTATAGGAATAATCGATGAAAGTTACAAAATACGAATGATCATTCAAACACGAGTCCAACCATACCAAATTTACCAAATTCCGACATCAACTCGACCTCCAAATCCTTAAATCTTATTTTCAAATCCCTAGGCCCAAATTCTAAATTACACCTCAAAATCACATAATCTAGTCAGAATATTCAATGATAATGCAACATTATGGAGTATAAATGATCACAAGTGACTTACCTCAAGAAGTCCCGTGAATTCTCGCTCATATATCGCCCTAAACCGAGTTCTTTGGTCCATTCGAGCGTGGATCTCTTTTGCATTCTGATCTATCAGCTCGTTCATTTCCCTCATGAATCTCAAGAGTTCGGCTTTGAAGGGACCATTGTCATTAACGTTATTGGATCCGTTGCCGAACCCCACGGTCATTGAAGCCACCTTCTCCCATCGAGGCATTGTTATCAACCCTTTGAGCTGTTTGATTTGTGGGAGCGCTGGGAGGAACATGGCCTCTTCCATTCGCATTGTTGGAAACATCTGATAATGCCTATTTTAGTTCCTTCATGGCCTGGTCTTGCTTTGGGAGATAGCCCATGATGACCTTTTGCTGCTCCCTCAAGATCCTTACTGTCTCCGCAATGTGATCGTCATCAGCGTCATCAGGAGTTGTCTCCCGCACATGTTGGGATAATGCCTGCCAGGGACCGGAGTTGCTACATCCTCCTCGTTGCAGGTATCACTGATCGAATCCTCATGTTGAGGCAGATTCTCTTGCTCCTCAATCTTGTGTGTGATGTTGACATCATTAGCTGGCATTTTTTTTAGATTTTTTCTATGAAACAAAGAATCAAACACGTTAGTAATAGATGCAGGGATCAACTCAATTACGGAAGTGTCGTGGTGCCAAACCGTTTATCCATAAAAAGGTGTAATTGAATTTATGACGTGGTTTATAGTCAAGAGAAATAATTTGATCCAAAAATAATAAATGAATTAAATAAAATGCAAGACTTAGCGTTGAAATAGAGATAAATAGAAGATAGCTTGATTCCGGGAGCAAGGTTTCCCAAAGAAGCAATAAGAAACAATATTAAACAGAAAATAAAGTATTATTTAGCTTGGGAATAGTGTATAGCATAAGTTTATAAGAGATTTTGTGTGTTACAATGGTTGTTAAAGCCACTATTTATAACTATACCTAGGGAACAACGTCCTAAGATCAAGTCCCTCTTAAATGGCAATGATAGGGCCATTGATGAAATTGTACCGGCAGGTCATGAATGCCAAAATTATCTTTAACGGCTGCATATTTAATACTGAGAAATATTCTTCATTGAATGTCATCTGGTGACAAGCGAGGCTGTCGTCATCAGTCTTGATTTCCACTCGCTTCATCTTTCGTTTGCCTCCGATTTCACATGTCACTCTGTCATTCGTGCATTTAATATTAATCGATTTTTCCCTATATATTGCTCCCAGCCTGTTGCTCTATCCCTTAGCATCAAACTCGTCAATAGAGATTTTCAGACATTCAATAAAGAATTCAGCAAAGGATGCCACATAACCTCCACAGTTACTGAAATTGAAATTTAACTATTATTGGTAACCCATCGAATAAGCTAAAGGGAGAGTTAAAAATCTGAAAATAACATTGTCGAATTATGGATGACTTACGTGTCTTCCTGTAATGGTAAGTCATTAACCATTAAGACTTCAAAGGGGTCTACCAATGACTTTCCAGCATATGCAACACCATCCAAAACACTATCATTTATTTTTTCATAAAATCCAACTTTTCTAGAGAATAAGGAATCAAGATGGAATACGATTTCATAACTTTACGAACTTTAACATCATGACTCGTACTTCGAACGGAGTCGTACACATATATGCACCTACTTGAAATGTTAATATTCCCAAAATTCAATGCCTTCGTCTGAATATATATTGGGAATAGAACGTGATCGACATTATACCACGTCGTGTTGCGTCACATATGGTTGCCAAGAATGTACTTGGCTATTACATTCGTTGTATCAATCAGTGATCCTTGTTTGTTAAGGATAGCCGCATCAACTTTCTCTTCAATTAAGCCTTCAAATGGGTACTTTGGAAGACGCTTCACAATTGCTACCACCGGAACCAAAGACAGTGAGATATGGTGATCGATGCGCAGCTGTAGGATGTCTTACTCTTATCAAGTTAACTGGTGTTATCTTAGTGGCAACCTCTATGGTAATTGGGTTGATTTGCGTCTCGAGGATATCCACCAATTGTTGCTGCTCAACCAATTCTAATTTAGTAGTTTCCTCTGTATCCTCAACCTCTTCAAATATAGAATCTATACAGTATTCAATATAAATAATTAGACAAATAACAAACTATGTGTAACTGCAAACACTTATAAAGAAAAACTATTCATGAGAAATACCCGCAATACCAACACTGATCGCTTCGGTTATTGTACCATTACTGTGTTGACCGGACATATCCTTGACATCCCAATCATATTGGTTTTCCGGTATCCCAATGGATTCACCTCCTTTCTCTATATAAATGATACAATTATATACCTACGAATTCACAAATTAATTCTATAGTATTCAAACGTAAAACTGCAATATTCATATAATTTCTAAAAGTATTCAATCAATACTACCATTAGTCAATCAATATTCTAATGAATAGGAATACAATATTTATCTCTAAATAAAACTCACAATATTCTAATTTAGATGATAATATTGAAAACTAACATACCAGTATATTCTACTTTGGAATATACAATTTAATCCTAAATAAATATATAATTTTCTAATTTGGAATACGTTATTCAAACCAAACATACCATAAAATTCTCATTTAGAATACACTACTCAACAATACAAAATTCTAGTGTGGAATATAACACTTTAACCATTCTTTCTTAAAATATTCTAATTTAGAATAACGTATTTAACTCAATATAAATGATAGTATTCTAATTTGGAATACAATATTCAAACCATCACACTTTTTGTCGGACAATTGAATTCCATCGAGTCTAATTTGGGGGTCAGTCATTGTAACGATCAGGCCGGTCGTTTTAAGTATTTTTGTCACGACCCAAAATCCACTAGCCGTGATGGCACCTAAGCCAACCCGTTAGGTAAGACAATTTACTAAAATCCAATTCAAATGAAATTTACTAATAAAATAAGTGATGAAATAACCGACTTTAACACATTTCCCAAGGACTGGTAGTACAAATCATGAGCTTCTAAGATTTAGAATGTATAAAGCTGGTATGAAAAAAAATACAATATCTGTTTGAAATATACATGAACAGATTGAATATTCTAAAGCTACCATGAACAAGAGACAGCTATGACCGGATCGCAGGTACATCTTCAATGCCTCCTCCCGCCATGCACAACAACATCAGTATCCAAAATCTGCACGCGAGGGTGTAAAATGTAGTATGAGTACAATCAACCCAACGTAGTCAATAAGTAACAAGACTAACCTTTGGGCTGAAAGTAGTGACGAGCTCAAACAGTACATAAATTTAGGCATGCTTTCAAGTACAACAGACAAACTTAATACAAGTAAAAATAGATCAAATATGAATGATATGAGGAATATGACATCTCTGTGTCTACATGCCAATGTACATGCTGTATATGATGCGCTACAATGGAAGCCTCGTGTACTCACACTCTTAGAGCACTCAATCACTCAGTACTGTATATGGCCAATCCAGCACAGGGAAGGTTCATCCCTCAATATAATATCAATTGACAGTCAGTCACTCAGTACTGTATATGATGCAGGTCAACCCGATCATGATACATTTAAACCTTCACGACCATTCTCGAGAAGTCAAGCTAAAGAGCTTCATGATGCACATTTGATGGTGAAGATCCCATCTATGATTATTATGGAAACTAAGTGATCTAAATGAAAGGTGTTTTTTCATTTTTACTACTCAACATATACCATAATCTATTTCTTATTTTTCTTTTTTTTTCTTTTTTTTTTAATAAATAGCTCTGATACCAATCTGGGGGTGCGGAATTCATTTTGTTAAGTATTAATTTTTAGGGAAGGCTTTTGCATGGTATTCATGTTTTAGTGGTATTAATCTCTTCATTTCTTTAACGTTTTCGTTAATAAAATCTAAATATTCTATGTCTTGTGTTCTAATATAACTTGTAATATTGTCTATGAGTAATTTTTCTAATAAATCTTGTGTTCTCATAGTTTCCATCCAGTATTCTAGATATTCGTAATTATATTCATTAATCTGAATAGATATCTGAGTCGTATAAATCTATATTATATAGTATGTCAAAATCATACCATTGTTGTATGGTAGATTTTATTATTTCTTCCATAATTAATAAGTCAAAAATATTTTTTCTCTAACGTCATTATTAAGTTTTCTAAGTAGATATAGTACCAGTATTTTATATTTTTGATTATTATCTAACAAATAAGAATTCATTATTTTCATTAAGTCTAAACATTTATTCCCTCTAATCTCTATATATGTTATGCCAGTTTTATCATATTATATTAAAGTTATAATGAACATCTCATTTAGTCACTACCATACTTTTTTTCGGCTTCAATCATCTACCCTAGCAGCGCCTCAACACTGTGTACTCCCCTTAACACGGCCTCCTTGCCTTTTTCGGTTTCCACCTTAGGACGGCATAGCCTGGGCTTGACTACTCTCAGCCTACTTACTCATATGGCAAACTTACTAAAGATGTTCGGTAAAACAATACTATAACATGATTAAACTAATATAACATTTAAGAGATTATCAGGAATATAAAAGTTTAGCTATTCATAATGATAAATGAATTTACCTCTGTTGGTAGATTTTCCTCTGTAGTATTTGAAGTAGTTTGTGATATATGCTCCATGTATGAACAAAGTAGTTTATTTCTTAAATATGTATTTTATAAAGAAGGGGGGTCAGAGGGATTGGAGAGGAGTGAGGAAAGTTTTGCCCGTGAAGGCTTCTGTTGGGCTTGCTTCCTCCGTCTCTTCCTTCTTCTATTTATACAAGAAAAAGCTATTAACAAAAAGTCCTAATTGCCCTTTTACTTTACAGATGGGCGGTTCTAATTAAAAGTCAAAAAAGTAAAAAGTTAACCGTCCTTTTCTTTACACTTGGACGATTAAAAATTAAAGATCAAAAAGCAAAATACTATACTATTTTTGGCTCTATTACATAGCTGTCTTCTTTATGTCGTTTTCCTTCGCTTTATGTCGCTTTCCCTGCAGTGTATTTATTTCCTTGCAGATTTTCCTTCTTCTTTCTTCTTTCCTCCTTTTCCTTCTTTTGTTTTTTCTTCAATCACTTTGCAGTAGTCTTTCAATTGGCATTGAATTCTTCATTTACTTCTTTGTAGCAATTTTCCTTCTTTGCAGTAGTAATCTTCTTCTTTTGTGTTTTCTTTGTGTAGTATTTTTTTCTTCTTTATTTTTCCTGACATGGTTCATCTTCTTTTTCCTTCCTCTTTTCTTTGCCTTCGTTAGTAGTTGTAGAGTCACTCCATGTTGAATTCTGGAATGACATTATCTTCTTCATTACATTTCGAGCATTTGTGTTCTTGGTATCTAGGTCCTATAATTTTGCAATATCGCGATAATAAATTTTCTGAAATAAAATTTTTCTTGATGGCTCTTGTGATTGGTATTTCCTCTGGCTTTAATAGACTAATAATCCATTGTCTTATATCTTACATGTCTTGACTTCTGATCTTCCTTGAATGAGAATAGATCATAGTTTGCTCTCTCGAATAATATGTCCACATAGGTGATTCAGTCAGAAATGTATTTGCTAGCTCATTGAGTATTGTAGCTAGTCCAATAGGTCTTTTATTTGCAAGAATTCCGGTATCTCTTCCTTAGGTATTTCAGGCTGTATATCGATCTGCTCCGGTATAATCATTTCTCTAGTTAGTCCAATCTTGACAACTTGTATAATAGGTCTTATCTCATCATATAGTATTTCTGCTGGGGCAGTATAGAATTTTATACAGAAAAATGTTCCTTTGGTAATTCTTTTATACGTAGTAAATGCTTTATATAATTCCGTCATAGTTGCTATTTCTTCTCCTGTAGAGGTATATACAGTACTTAGTAATCCATAGTTGTAGCAAGTATTTACTAGGTTTGGGTTGGTGCCTGGTAAAGCAATGAGTTTATTATGTCTTTGTAGGTGTGAAGTAATATAATCTCTTTTTGGGTCAGTGGTATTTCTGGATCTCGGGTTTAGGTTAAGAAATGTTTGTAGTTTATACATATTTTCTATATAGGTGCGAGATATATGGTTATAGGTTTTCTTAGTATGGTTTAAACTTTCGGAGTAGGTAGAGGTTTGGGGTTGTACTATAACTGGATTTTTCGGTATTGTTGTATATGGTTTTTCAAATAGTTTATTGAGGTTTTTATTTTTTGGTTTTGTAGGTGACCTCGTCGTAGATGAGCTGCTTGCAATAGTTCCTGCATCCATAATATTAACATTGTTATGGGTTTTTTGGAGTTTCCCAACGTCTCCTTCTAGATCCGCATTTTTCAAGTCATGCTGCTGACTACTAGTTATTTTTTGTAGCTCCGCATTTTTATAGTCATGCTGCTGACTACTAGCTTCCTCTAGATTTTGCAATCTTCTTCCCATGCCATCTATTTGTATAGATAACTTGGAAAGGATTGTATATATGTCCCCACTAGTTGTTTCTGGTACATCATCTGTCTGTGTACCTTTCTCTTGATATGTAATCAGTCTTCGTATTTCCTTCGTCGTAACTGAGTCCTGTACTTTTCTGGTTAACCACCATTTAACTTGAGTATTATATGTTCTCACAATAAATTTGCTATACACAATATATGGTTCAAAAGCTAATAAACATTTATATAAAGCAAATAATTCTTTCCTATTTATTTCCCATTTTAATTGTGGTTCGGTATATGATCCTGAATGATATCTACAATGGTGCTCTATTTTTTCATTTATATATCTATATTTAAGTACTCCTCCATAACTATGGTTGCTTGAGTCTGTCTCAACTATGTATATAAATTCTCTGTTTTCGTCAGGGAAGTATAGTTTCGGTAATTTAGTACATATAGTTTTTATTTTTTGTATATGTAATTTATCTTTATCATCAAAGTGATATTCTACATCTTTCTTTAATTTTTTCTGTAATGGTTTTAAATTTTCTGCTAGTTTAGGTATATATTCTCGTACTTGGTTAACTAGTCCTAAAAAGGATTATAGTTTCTTTTTTGTATCAAGGGTTTTTTCTGAA
>MCJB01049370.1:0-14670 GCA_002018475.1 Nicotiana obtusifolia
ACCTGGACCCAAATAGGTAAATCGATCATATCAAGGTCTCTGAAAGCGTGGAGGAGCACTAGCTATAGATGGCGCCAAACTTCTCGAAGACTGGGGTCTGACACTACCTCGGAAGTCACCAGAATACCCCACAAATCTCGCCCTCTTATGCTGGCCCCTATCCTGCTCCCTGTCTGCTCTTTGCTGGCGCTTACGATCCTCTAGTGTCTGCGCATAAGCCTGAATACGGGAAATATCCATGCCCTCTATCAAGGAGGCTGTCGTGCACTAATTTATCAGATGTGGTCCCAATCCGTTCACGAACAGGGGTACCCTATCGCTCATCTCGGCCACTATATGGGGAGCATACCTTGCTAAAGAATCAAACTGCATACTATACTCTTGCACACTCATATTACCCTGTCGAAGGTTCAAGAACTTATCAACTCTAGCTCATCGTATCTCAACTGGAAGGTAGTGACGAAGAAACGCCTCAGAGAATTCCTTCCACACAGGTGGGGGAGCATTCGGACCCCTAGATCTCTCCCAACTATCATACCAGAAAACTGCTAAATCCCGTAACCGATAAGAAGCCAACTCTACTGCCTCCATATCACTAGCATGCATAACCTGCAGTGTACGATGAACCTGATCAATAAAATTCTGCGGGTCCTCCTTGGGATCTGACCCGGTTAACACTGGAGGGTCCAGGTTAATAAAATCACGAACTCTCACACTAACCGGTTTATCAGCAGCACCGGTATTCTGCCTCTGAACCTGAGAAGCTACCAAGCTAGTCAACAACTGTACTGCACTCCGCATATCCTGGTCTGTAGTACCAGATAGAGGAACTGGAGATGCCTTCTAATATACCCTGGAGGAGTAGGAGTAAATGAGGTCCGAGACGGCATCTCACTCGGAGGCTCACTTTGGCCTTCTCTGGTGGGAGGCACCTGACTGGTACCCTCTCCCGCGGCTATATCAAGGCGTCTACTAATAACTTGCATCCTATTCATGGGCATCGCTGAAAAGAACATGGTGAATATTAGAGACGAATACTTATGACTCATTTCTGCGCACGATCAAGATTCAGGAAAAAGGTAACAACCCTAAATTTCATGCAGCCTCCTGATTATAAATGTGGCGCGCTACACATCCATAGTCAAGACTCTACTAGACACGGCTCATAGACAACCCCTAGGACAGACCTGCTCTGATACTAAGTTTGTCACGACCCAAGCCGGAGGGTCGCGACTGGCACCCGGACCCTACTCGCCGAGTGCCGGCGTACCTTTCATCTTACCTTCCTTGTTATCTATAAGGTCGACGATGCCCGTATGAATAGCAACCCATGATCATGATCAACTGAAATACCATACAATAACATGAACATACGTATATATAACATGGCCCTTAAGGCTGCGATGTAAAAACTGTACAACAATATACATTTGTCGACAAGGCAATCCACATATACATAAACCCACCCCTTGTCTATGAGCCTCTACTGGAACATACATGATGTAACCTGTGTCGGAACAGGGCCCCGACATGCCCATAACGTCTATAACAAAATGCATTCCGAGACAACGGCAAGTCCGAAGGATGGATCTCGCCAATATCCGCTGAACTGGACAGCCTACTGCAGTAAAGTAAAATAGCTGTCGTCTATAGCGCGACTAAGTAGTGTAAAACATACATATATATAGTTGCACAATAGGTGCCTGCCTGGCCGACTATAGCGGCTCGGTAGAGTAAAATAGATCATGTATGCTGGACTCATTGGAATCACAGTCCAACCTTTCGGACTGGCACAAGGTCAAAGAAGTAACATCAACATCAATCCTCCCATAAGGGGGAAACAATATAAGTACTACTACCTTCTAAGAGTAGAGTATCTTTGGGGCTCGTTCATTGCATTATGTACAATCAGAGTTGTGCAAAAGAAGGAAAAGGACAATCTCACATACCTTGTATGTACTTCCCAACCTCAAGTTATGAATATTCCATGACTCCTTAGTCTACAATAAGAGAAATGACACTACTGTTATCGTTTAAGCGTTGCAACTATTATGAATCGACTGTAACCTATTTTGCGATAAAACGGACAGCACCTCCCCTATATATATGACTTCCCATAAGTTAAAACAATCACCAAACAACCCGGAAAACATCAATAATAATCATATTAAGCCTCCCAAAACAGTCCACGCACAAGCCAATCACTTCATACATACGATGGCCACCATAGTCGTGTCAAACGACCCGGAAATGTTATGAAGAACTATCAGCCCACAATCCTAAATCTATATGGTGTTTCTCCACACCCTTCTTCCTCTAAAACTCCACAAAACTGTAGTAAAACACGCAGCCCAACAGCAGCACTAAACAGTCCACGAAACAGTCCGCTACAATTGAATAACTCGAACTCACGGCTTCCGATCACCGTCCCGTGAGTTCTTACATATATAGAACGAATTACCATGAATTAAAAGGAGAAAAAAATGTATGAAAGAGAGCAGTAAACTTACCTTACTTTTTGGATAACTCAGCCCTTTCCTTGGTTCTTCAAACTCTAGGTTTCACCCCCAATTAGAACTTGAAAGAGAGGGAAAATCGATTAGGGTTTGTGTGGGATTTTTGGGGAGGGGTTGCAGGGGTTCAATTTTGGTTTTGAAGGTCTGAAATAAGTGTTCAATAACTGAGTTTAAAATCCCTTAAAAGTTCTCTCTCGGCCGACTTTGGGACTTTTAATTTTGTCCCCTAATTTTGGCAAGTAGGTGATGCACCTAGTTGTCACCTACCAATCTGCGCAGGTCTACGAAAATACAATTATCTCTATACTCTGAGATCGTATAGACAAACGGGTTGATGAGTTGGAAACTAGACTCATAGAGCTTTAATTTAGTAGGTAGATCACCTCGTAATTCCTTGTAAATTGGGAGAAAAGCTCAAAAACATTTGACCTAATGTTTAAGTAAAATTGTGAACCTAAGTTGCGACAACTTTTGTCGACTTTTATTTCATATCTCGTTTGACTTCAAGACTTATGAAACGGATATTATATGATTCAAATACCTTAAGACATGACCTCTTGGTAATGTTAATCACCTCCCAATTTACTCGAAAATACGAGTTACAATATCCTTAACTCGTTTATCTTCTAATACTTGTTAACCACCCTTATACACCCTTGCATTATTTATGACCAATAGGACTAAATTCTTATTATCTCAAAGGTAATCTCTTCTTGGACCTATGTAGACTATCTTATGGCATAATCTAACGTGTACAAATATGGTTTGTAACAAAATCATACTGACCAAATGGCAACTCCGGAGAAATTGGAGTGTACCAACACTTTCCGCTGAGCTGATAGCCTACTAGGAGGACTGTCAACCTGTCTATCGGGACCTGCAAGCATGAAACACAGCATCCCCAGGCAAAAGGGATGTCAGTATAAATAAAGTACTGATGGCAGGAAAGCATAAATAAGAACAGTAATGTAAAGAGAGATAGAGAAGATACAACCTGTAACATCTGAGAGCCTCTAAGGGCGACTGGCATGAAATGCATGATACATATATATACATATACTTTAAAAAAACATACGCCTCTGTGAGCATCATCATCATCATATTGTGAACGGCCTCGAAGAGGACTCGGTAAAAATGTACCCGACCATCATAAGGCTCGGTAGAATAGTACCCAGCCACGTGGAGCTCGGTAAAATCCAACTAATCAGTGGTTGCACAATAGGTACCGTAACTGACCGACTATAGCGCAGCTTGATAGAGTAAAATAGATACATATATATAATGCATGCTGGACTCATGGAATCACGTTCTAAACCTTTTGGAGTGACGTAAGGTCTTCACACCTTCAATTAACATTATGGACACCACTACCTTCAATACGAACCTCAATAGGATTCAAGGATCATACATACTTGCTTAGAATAACTTTATAAGGAAAGAACAACATGGGCAACCTTAGTTGCGAGGAGTAGATTTGTTATGAAAAAGCGTATCGTTTGTATTCATTTCACATTAAATCATGCAAAAAGAAAGAAGGAAGTGCCTTAACATACCTTTGCAATATTCTCTCCTATCTTCAACCAAGTGTAATAATATCTTCTTACGTCTACAATGAGTAAACCAACTTTGTTGTCATCACATAAGTTGTAACTCTCATACGTCAAAACTAATATTCTACAAGAAAACGGACAGCATCTTCCCTATTTGTACTACATCCCATAAGTTACTAAAAGTCACCAAACAGCTCAAACAACAACTAGTAGCTATATGGAACAGAACCAACACAATAACACGTCGAGCGCCAGGCTCGGTTCATGTCTAATAACACTATATTTTGAACCCTTTATCTCTTATTTATATTCAGTAAAATGTTGATAATAACAACATAAAATACTCCGGTTATTTAATAAATTTTCCAGCCGTAAAACTCCGCAAGAACATCTTCCAAACAGTCCAACAATCAACAACATTACTAACAAGCCTTTCGATCGATATCTCACAAGCTCTAACTTCAATGACTTAGCCGTAACTTGGATAAGCTTAAATAAATGTAGAGTAAGAGGTTCCTTACCTTTTAGAAGATATAAAAACTCCAGTTTTAGCTTAGTTTATCACAAAATATCCTCCAAAGCAGCCACAAGAACAAGGAAGCAAAACTAGCAATCAATTCGGGTTTCTCGGCACTAGAATCACTTTGGAAGACTTGAAATAACCTAGGATTGATATGAAAACCTTGATAGAATATTTTAAAGAAATTAAACCACGTTAAACCACTCCCACACGAGCTGTAACCACACCAAAATCAACAACCACAAGAAGAACAAGATACTCACTAGCACCACGAGATTCCCGACACTTGATTTGTGTTGTTTGCCCTTAGTTTGGGTGTTGGATCATGAGAGAAATTAGAGAGAAAGTTTTTATGTGTCTAGGGTCTGAAGAGAGTGAAAACTAATAAGCTAAAATGGGCTTTAGGCGTCACATATATATCAAGATATCTAAGTGGGTCCCATAGGGAGCTTCTTGCGCAGTTTCCCAAAAATGCAAATATCTCTCTACTTTGATATCATATCGACAAACGGTTTAATGCATTGAAAACTAGATTAGCAGACCTTCAAACTTTATATGTGGATCACCCCGTAATTCTTATTATATTGAGAGAAAACCTCTGCTACATTTGACCTAATTTTCAGCACATTTATGAATGTAACTTGTGATGACTTTTGCCAACTTTTGTTCCCCAACTCGCTTGATTGCAAAACTCAACATACGGCTATCGTACGAATAAAATAACTCATAAAATAACCTACTTATCATGTTAAACATCCTAGTCTCACCTCAAAAGTACATGTTATTACATTCCCAACTTGTCGACTTCCGACAAAACTTATTTTCTTCAATTCGTTGAGCTTCCAAGCCTTCAACCCTCTTGGTACTTTTTATACATGATCTTAAATATTTGTAACCTCCAAGATAACATGATTAACTTACTTTATGTGTTTCCAAATATAGTTTCATTTTTGAGCTTACATCAATTGACTTACGACGTACTCTTACGTACGAAAACATGGGGTTTAACATTGACCAAGCGGGCCCGGGGTTGATTTTTGTTGACTTTTTCTAAAATCATTAAATATTAAATCTTTTTCACAAGTGGGTAGTTTCTAAAGCCTATTTTGAATTATTTGAACTATATTTGGCTAGATTTGATTGGTCTGGAGAATAATTCTAAAAGAAAAGCCGTGATTGAGCATTGATTTGGTTGCGGAGTGAGGTAAGTGTTGTGTCTAACCTTCACTTGAGGGAATTAGGACTTGTTGAATTATTTGTTATGTGTATTAAGTGGGGAAGCGGTGTATATGTGAGGTGACGAGTGTATATGCGCCGTTACGGGATTTAGCGTGCGGGGTTGGAGTATTTACTTCCATGTTTTCATTTGTTCCATGTTAGTTTGTGTTATCTGCTTTAAGTGTTACACGTTTTTGTTGTACCCTATTTTGCACAAGTCAAAACAAAATACAGCTTATACTACTCTACACGATTATTTAAAGCTTAGAGTTGCCACCTAGTATTTAAGGTATACTAGGACACCTACACTATACTACTCAATGTACACTAAATTATGGTCTCTTAAACTAGAGATTCTAGGTAAGGGTTCAAGTTATCTCGAGGGAAGGTGTTAGGCATCCCTCAAGATCCACAAAATGTGGTTCCGATGGACTCAATCAAATAGAACAGGGATTAAGTGAAAATGATTAATTTTGATATATACAAAGAACGGTAAAGTAGTTTGAATGAAAAGTGATTGAACATGGATGCCAAGATAATAGTTTATATACAACGGTTGTGAAATATGTATGTGAACAAATATATATTTCGATGACTTGGTAAAAGGTAAAGAAAATGTGTAGTAACAAGTAGAGTATTTACAAATTAACTAAACAAATTGTAGTTAAAGAATGTACTTGAAAGAATTAAATTTATGTCCAAAGTAACTATTTTGAGTGAGAGGCTAATGTAAAAGAAAAGGAAAACTTACTTTAAAGTGGTTGGCCAAAAGGGGGAAAGAATTACATTTTTGAAAATCGGTGCACAAGACATAAAGAGAATGTCACGACCCAATTTCCCACCTCAGGATGTCGTGATGACACCTAATCTCTAAGACTAGGTAAGCCTAACATGCATAGAAAAATAGCGGAAATAATACTAAACTTGAAATTAAACCATTACACTATTATAATAAAACTCAACAACGCAATAGCCAACACTTCCTCAAAACCTGGTGGAACATAGTCATAAGCTCTACAAGAAAGTACTAATAGTCTCATAATACGATACTATTTTGGGACAAGAAATAAATAGTAGAAAGTCTAAAAAAACAGAAGGTGGCTCTAAGGCCTGCGGACAACGGGCAGGTATACCTTGAAGTCTACGGAAGGCAGCTAACAAGTCAATCACTAACGTCCAAAACCGGCAGACAGACCTAGATCTGCACAAAAGATGTGTAGAAGCATAGTATGAGTACACCACAACGATACCCAGTAAGTATCAAGCGTAACCTAGGTAGAGTAGTGATGAGGACATGTCAAGACTCCTACTAGGACATAACAAACAGAACAAAAATATAATAACGAGATGTAATGGAAACGGAGAAATGAATGATAACAGAGCAATCTAATATGCAAACTAAAGGCAGAATTGTAAGCAGAACGACAATAAGAAGGGCACAATTAATGAGAACCTCAAATAATCAAATGTGGACAAACTATTATGACAAGGAGACATAAAAGCAACAAGAACGCTTCAACCAATAACTCTTTTCAATATAAAATGCAAAACAAGAATCACAACCGAGGTACCGCCTTGTGTTCACATTTCACAATTTTAATCATAATCTTTCCATATATCACCGCGGGAGCAAACCTTATCACACCGTGTTTTAGCCAACCTTACATATAATTTTGAAAATCATTTTTCCCGAAACTGCTACCCGCGTTTTAGCCAACCTTATCACAACGCGTGGCTTCAAGTAGTTCCCCTACTAGCAACACGCGTATCAAGCTCACCTTATCTTAGCGCATGCGTATCAACCCCTAGCCTTATACCACCGCATACGTATCAACATCACAACATAATCACAACTCGCACCACAAGTGGCCAAACGAATCAACAATATCAATGTTTCCACAACAAATAGCCCATGACTCAACCACAATGTGCACAAGAATCATAACAAAAACAAAATAAAAGTGAATTGCTTAGCAAGAAAGATATCTCAACAATAAACAACCTCACCTCAATATGATAACGATTTACTCAACTTCAACACTAATAACTCCACAATAAGATATTTCACGAAATAATAACTTCAAGAAATTCAACAATTTTAAATCTACCAAGGCAATAAGGAAGGCAATAACTTCAACTAAGCATATGAGAGCAAAACGACAAGTAAGAGCTAGAATAAGTGTTAACAATGTCAAATAAAGCATGTAAGGGTAGATTAATACATGTAAGAGTTGATTAATAATGAGGGATGCAACATGTTATGGCAATTCAATTAAAGGCATGGAAAGAGTCTAAATAACCTAACTGGTCAAATATCACATATAACCCATGTACCCACTCGTCACCTTGCGTACACGGCTATCACATAGCACAAATAGCACAATAAATCCCAAATCCTAAGGGGTAGTTCCCCCACCACAAAGTTAGATGAGATACTTACCTCAATTAGGCCAACTCAACCCTCGGAAATAGCTTTTCCCCTAAAATTCGCCTCCACTCGGCTCAAATATAACCAAAATTGATTTAATATCATCAAACAATGTAACAGAAACATTAATTACAATAGATAAAGCTGATCTTTTGCCAAAAAGGTAACAAATGTCAACCCCAGGCATGTCCGGTCAAAACCCAGGTCCAAGGGTAGACTACGACTACCCATTACCGGACGAGTCTATATATATGATTACTTTCAAAATCCGAGTCCAAATTGACTCTCAAAACACAAATTATCATTTTTCATAAATTTGACAAAGTTTTCTAATATTTCCTCTTTGATTCACATAAATTTGATGTTAAAACTAAGATATATTCATGAAATATAGTTGAAAATTGATCAGAATCACTTACCTAATGTTTATAGATTAATCTCCCCTCTCCAAATCGCCTCCTACCGAGTCTAGGGTTCTAAAATGTGAGAAATGAGACTTAATCCCTACTTTCCAGCCCTTATGTCCAGTTGCAAATGTCGCATTTGTGCCACATGGTTTGAATTTGCGAACCCTCACAATTGCAGACTATGGATCGCTTTTGTGAACCCTGACAGCCTCAATGAACGTCGCATTTGCAAAGCTGTATACCTTTGCAAAAGCGACAAAGTGGTCGCAAATGCGACCCAAGCCCCAGGCCTACTGACTTCGCAAATGCGAAGGGGTAAGTCGCAATTGTGACAGAGCACCAATACACCAACAATTCTATTTTCAGTTCAAACCTTCCGAGTCACGTTCGAAACTCATCTGAGCCCTCGAGGCTCCAAACCAAACATCCACACAAGTCTAAAAACATCTTATGAACTCGTTCGCGAGATCAAAACACAAGAACAACATGTACGACTACGAATTAGACACCAAAATGCATGAATTTCAAAGTAAACTTCAAGAACTTCTAGAATTGCAATCAAGCGTCCGAATCCTATCAAATCATCTCCAATTGATACCAAATTTTGCAAACAAGTTCTAAACAGCCGGACCTATTCCAAGTCCAAAAATCCAATTCTGAACCCCATAGCCAAAAGTCAACCTACGGTCAAACTTCTAAACCTCAAATTGTCAAATTTCGGTAAATCAACCTACGAACTTCCAAATTTGATTCCGGGCATACGCCCAAGCCCAAAACCATCATACGAAGCACTCGGAGCCATCAAAGCACTGTTCCAGGTCGTTTCACAAAAGTCAATGTTCAACATTAACAACTTAGGCTTCTAAGCCAGGATCCAAAGGTCCAATTCAACCCGAAACCTTCCCAGAACGAACTAATCAACCCGTAAGTCATAAAATCATAAACACACATGTGTGAAACATCAAAAGATGAAACGGGGCGCAATTACACAAAACAACCGGTCGGATTGTTACATTTTCCCTTTTTAAAACAAACGTTCGTCCGCGAACGTGCATAAAGACATACCTGAAGTGATGAAAAGGTAAGGATAACGACTCCACATATTGTGCTCGGTCTCCCAGGTCGCCTCCTCGACCGGATGACCCCTCTATTGAATCTTCACTAAAGCAATATTCTTTGATCTCAACTTCAGGACCTGTCTGTCCAAGATAGCCATTAGCTCCTCAAAATCAGTCAAATCCTCGACCAATTAGACTGAGCTGAAGTCTAAAATATGGGACGTATCACTATTATACTTTCGGAGCATAGAAATATGGAACACCGTGTGAACTGCAGATAAGCTAGGTGGTAATACAAGTTTATAGGCCACCTCCCCTACTCTCTCAAGGATTTTGAAAGGACAGATATACCTAGTGCTCAACTGGCCCTTCTTCCTGAACCTCATCACACCCTTCATGGGTGAAACCCAAAGCAAAACTCACTCTCCAACCATAAATGCTACATCGTGAACCTTCCGATTAGTATAACTCTTCTGTCTAGACTAGGCAGTACGAAGCCGATCCTGAATCAACTTGACTTTCTCCAAGGCATCTCAAACCAAATTTGTGCCCAACAACCTAGCCTCTCCTGGCTCAAACCAACCAATTAGAGAACGACACAGTCTCCTAGATAGGCCTCATAAGGAGCCATCTGAATACTCGATTGGTAGCTGTTGTTGTAGGTGAACTCTGCAAGCGGGAAGAACTGATCTCATGAACCCCCAAAATCCATAACATAGGCACGAAGCATAACCTCTAATATCCGAATGGTGCGCTCGGACTGCCCGTCCTTCTGGTGGGTGAAATGATGTACTTAACTCAACCTGTGTGCCTAACTCACGCTGCACAACTCTTTAGAAGTGCGATGTGAATTGTGCGCCTCGGTTAGAGATAATGGATATTGGCACACCATGATGTAGGGCAACCTCCTAGATATTTATCTGAGCTAGCTGCTTTGAAGAACATGTAATCACCACTAGAATGAAATGAGCCTACTTCGTCAACCTGTCTACAATCACCCATATAGCGTCCAATTTCTTCAAAGTTCGTGGGAGCCTAACAACAAAGTCCATGGCAACACGCTCCCATTTCCACTAGGGAATCTCATGTCTCTGAAGCAAACCGCCTGACCTCTGATGCTCATACTTCACCTACTGACAATTTAGGCACTGAGACAAAAAATCCACTATACCTTTCTTCATTCTCCTCCACCAATAGTGCTGCCTCAAATCATGATACATCTTAGAGGCACCTGGATGAATGGATTACCGCAAACTGTGGGCCTCCTGAAGGATCAACTCACGTAACCCATCTACATTGGGCACACATAACCAGCCCCGCATCTGTAACACATTGCCATCTCCAATAGAAATCTCCTTGGCATTGCCGTGCAGCACCTTGTCCTTAAGGACAAGTAAATGGGGGTCGTCATACTGGCGCTCTTTGATGCGATCCTATAAAGAAGACCGAGAAACCACGCAAGCAAGAACCCATTTGGGCTCCGAAACATCAAATCTCAAAACCAGGGTAGCCAAGGCCTGAACATCAAGGGCTAGTGGCCTCTCTACTGCCGGTAGATGCTAAACTGCCTAGGCTTTCCGCCTTTCGACTCAAGGCATCCGCCACAACATTGGCTTGCCGGGATGACATAGAATAATGATATAATAGTATTTAAGCAACTCTAACAATCTCCGCTGCCCCAAATTAAGATCTTTCTGTTTGAACAGATTTTGTAGACTCCGGTGGGCGGTATAGACCTTACATGGGACACCGTACAAATAGTGCCGCCAAATCTTTAATGCATGACCAATAGCTGATAATTCCAAGTCATTGACCAGATAATTCTTCTCATGGGCCTTCAACTGTCGAGGCGCATAGGCAATCACCCTACTATCTTGCATCAACACCGCGCCAAGCCCAACATGTGACGCATCACAATGCACAGTGTAAAACCCCAACCCGTAGCCAACACCAACACCGGGGTTGTAGTCAAAGCAGTCTTAAGGTTATGAAAGCTCGCCTAACACTCCTTGGACCATATGAAAGGAGCACCCTTCTGGGTCAATTTGGTCATAGGTTTAACAATGGATGAGAAAACCTATACAAAATGGCTATAATAGCAGACCAATCCAAGGAAACTCTGAATCTCAGTAGCTGAAGACGGTCGGGGACAACTCTGAATTGCTTCAATCTTCTTTTGATCTACCTTAATCCACTTACTCGACACCACACGACCTAAAAATGCCACTGAATCAAGCCAGAATTCACACTTCGAGAATTTTGCATAAACTTCTTCACCCTCGAGGTCTAGAGCATGATCCTCAAATGCTGCTCATGATCTTCCCGACCGCGGGAGTACACCAAGATGTCGTCAAGAAACAAAATGATGAATGCATCAAGATATGACTGGAATATAGTGTTCATTAGGTGCATAAATGCTGCTGGTCCGTTGGTCAGCCCAAATGATATCACAAGGAACTCGTAGTGACCATACCGAGTCCTGAAAGTAGTCTTTGGGATATCCGGATCTTGAGTCTTCAGCTGGTGATATCCCGACCTCAAATCAATCTTTGAGAATACTTTGGCACCTTGTAGTTGATCAAATCATTCATCAATGCGCGGCAATGGGTACCTGTTCTTCACTGTAACCTTATTCAACTGCAGATAATTAATACAGATGTGCATAGAACCATCATTCTTCTTCACAAATTAAACTGGAGAACCCTAAGGCGATACACTAGGGCGGATGGAAACCCTTATCAAGCAACTCTTACAACTACTCCTTTAACTCCTTCTACTCTGCTGGTGCCATGCGATATGGTGGGATAGAAATGGGCTGGGTGCCCGGCAACAAGTTAATACCAAAATCAATATCCCTAACGGGCGGCATGCCCGGACGATCTGCTGGAAATACATCTGGAAAGTCTCTCACTACCGGAACTAACTCAATGGTAGGAGTATCAACATTGACATCTCTCACAAAGGCTAAATATGCATCACACCCCTTCTTACCGATTCGCTGAGCCTTTAGAAAGGACACAACCCTGATAGGAACATACTCCAATGTACCCCTCTACTCTAACTATGGAAAACCTATCATAGCCAATGTCACAGTCTTGGCATGAAAATCTAGAATAGTGTGATAGGGCGACAACCAGTCCATATCAAAGATTACATCAAAGTCTACCATATTGTGTAACAATTGATCAACTCTGGTCTCAAAATCACCAATAACAACTAAACACGAGCGATACACACGGTCTATAGCAATAGTATCTCCGAAAGGTGTGGGCACATAAACAGGAGAACTCAAGGAATCACGAGATATATCTAAATGCGGAGCAAAGTTAAGATAACACATATGAATAAGTGGATCTCGGATCAAATAAGATCGATGTATATGTATGACCAACCGGAACCATACCTGTGATGACTGCGCCTGATGTGACCGCCTCCGTAATACTCGAAAAAGCATAGAGCTGGCCCGGCCTCCCCCTATAGGGCAACATCTACCTGCCTGTCCCCCGCACCTAGCTGGTTGTGCGGGTGGAGCAACAACTAGAGTAGCAACCATAGACTATAAAGTTTGTGGGCCAAGTGGAATCCGCGGAGCTTAAGTAGTCTGTGGAGGTGCAACCCTCCTGAGTCTGGGGTAGTCCCTCACCATATGTCAGGTATCACCACACTCAAAGCAAGCTCTCGGTGGGCGTGGCTGCTGAAATTGGCCCTAGCCCGGTCAGCTGTCACGTTGCAAACTCAGGGAGCGCGACCTGGGCTCAACCAATGAACCCGGCCGAGCAAGCCTGTTAGATTTTCTTCTACCCAAACTCATCCATGAATAAAGAGGAGATGCACTCCATTAATCAAACACTAAAATGATTTCATTAACAACTCCCATTTCATTTTTGTTATCAGCTTCATTCATAATTTCCAAAATATTACAAGTTTATAGATTTGATGAAAAACATGTTTTCCCAAATACCAACACTTATTAGTTAAATTCCCAACCTCAAACACCACCCACAACCTGTCTACGGAGCCTCTAAGTACAATAGAAGAGTAGTATGGATGTGCCGGCGACAACACCCCGGCTATACCTCAAAATATAACGTACAACGTCAAATGACATGAAGCCTGAAATAGAGTAGGGCTCACCAAAATTTGCTGAATGGAGAGTAACTGCTAACGAGGGTCAAAACCACCTGCTGACGAACCACCTGCATCCATTGAAGATGCAGCGCCCCCGGCAAAAGGGACATTAGTACATATGAAATAGTACTAGTATCTAAAGCTAAATTTCAACTTTCAAAATATAACGCCAATATAAGAAAAGGAAAACCATATAAACAACAAGTCACAATCAACAATATCCAAATGCCCAGTTAAAACATGCCAATTTTCAAAATACGAAAATATTATATATTTTTGGTCGGGAGAGCATTATGGTTTGACATGTGATGCGAAAAAGGGTATTACCAAGAGTAGTACCACCATGTATGCAACATGGCATCCGATCTCCACCTGATCGGCTAGGCCGTCTTCCCACATATGCCGTGTGGGTTGAATTTCCAATTCACAACTAATATCAATTTCATCCCAAATAAGGAGAATAATCACAACCCACCCCTACACCGACACGTGTAGTTTCGGGTGTGGGCCTTATGATTTCCCCTTCCTCGGTTTGCTAATGATACTCCCAATTTTTTATTTTTGTTTTTGCACACAAAGGTAACATAAATACAAATGTATTCACCTCATCATCTTTCACATTGTATAAATCTTCATTAGTACTTTCAACCATTCAACATTATTGCCTTGGCTCTTTTGGCCATTTACAAGATTCATCATTTATGGCATGGTGGCCGTATTTCATATTCCACACTTTCATTTCATCACACACACAGTGTGTGTGTGTGTGTGTGTGTGTGTATATATATATATATATATATATATATATATATATATATATATATATATATATATATATATATATA
>MCJB01049370.1:14826-30710 GCA_002018475.1 Nicotiana obtusifolia
TATATATATATATATATATATATATATATATATATATATATATATATATATATATATATATATATTCCAGAAATCACAACTTTATGTTCATTAAAAAGGAAGAATTTAAGCACAACAGATTTCTTTAAAAGAAATGGAGTAAAATGATTGGCAATCGATGCGCAACAAATCATTTATTCTTGAAATACTTTTCCCCAAAGAGGGTAACTCACAATTTCCACTCATGAATATGTAAAAACGCAAAACACATTGAAAATACTCACAAAGCATAGCATTAGTTAAAACAGCCACATATGGGCATGACTTGAGTACATAAGCTTTTAGACAATTCTATTTTTGAAATATTGAATCAAATCTCATTTCATAATCTTTCTCACATCATTTTATTCCATTGGCACCACTAGCCACAAATATAATTTTCATTCTTGGCACGTTGGCCACACTCTATATTCCCAATTCACTTATTTCACATCCAAACATTTTTATAGATTATCAACAGTGAGAGAATTCGAAATCAAGGCCTTAAGTAGATGTATATGAGCAATAAAAGTATTAGGGGAATTGGGTATCCTTTCCAAGTCAAGCATAATGAGCTTTAATTTGAAATATGATTTGAAGTTATAACGCTTTAACACATAAACCGTATTTGAACTTTTAGGAACACTATAGAATTCGATTCTAAGAGAGAAGTTTAGCCAATATACCTTGTTTGAGCTTTCCTTAAGTTACTATAACGTCCCAACACGTCTAGCAATAACAATATATAGGAAGATAGCTAATATCGGATAATAATTAGAAGGATTCACATGGTGTATCTCTCTTAGAAATTTTATCAAACACCTAGTATGCAAAATTGACTACAAAGTTCTACAATTGTAATCTCTTCCTCCCTCAATCAATTTCAACAAGAAACTACCCAAACTAATTCATTAACCCCACATACTACAACCTATTGTCACATGCATGGCCTATTTCCAACTCCCACAATATACTAGAACTCATAACCTCTTCTATGAAAGCTTAGGAGTAGGACTTACCCGGATAGATGATAATCTAATGATTGACTTCCTTGATTTTTGAAGGTTGGTGCAAGATTGGATGATTAAGATTTTTGGTTTCCTCCTTCTCTCTCTAAAATGCTCTTACCTCTCTGTAAAACCATCAGATAATCGCCCAAAGATAAACCCCAAAGGCTATTTATCAAAATTGGGTCAGGTTATTAAAATAGAAAAATGGACCCTCCGAACTCAGGTGTGCGATCGTAGAACTGACCGCAGAACAGGTATGCGGTCCGCATAATGGACCGCGAAAGTGATGCCCAAAAATTGGGATGATATGGATAGGTCTGCGACCAGTCTGGGGTCCACAGACCACATATGCGGCCGCATAATGGGCTGCATAATCGCCTAACGAATTTCCTCATGCTAAATCTGCGACAGAAGTGCGGACCACAAAACAGGTTTGTGATCGCACAATAGACCGCGAACAACCCTCAAAATTCAACAAATTGTTGCTCAACTCTGCGATGATTATATGGCCAACAAAACGGTTCTGCGTTCGCGAAACATACCGCAAAATTGCCTTTTTCTACCAAAAATTTTCATAAGCCAATCTCGGCACCACAAAACTTGAATCCATTGGCGAAATTTTTTGGGGCCTTACATCGGCTAGACTGATCGCTGAAGGCACCCCCTGCAGGAGGTGCACTAGAAAGTGGCTGAGCAAAGTGTGCAACCTGAGACCTCAGAGTAGCTGGAGCACCACTAGAAGCTGGAAGTGCTGAATGAACTGGCAGCTTACATAGCCTCTACCATGACGAGATGTAGCTAGGCTGCGGGCACCACTATATCCTCCAGAATTCCGAGGCCTCTTGGCCTCCCTGTCCTCCCTCTCATGGCCCCACATACCCTCCAACCTCCTCTCTATCTCTACCACCTGCTGGTATAGAGTATCTATCTCCAACTCTCGAGCCATGCTGAATCTAATACCATAGTTGAAACAATAAACAAGACTAGGTTAATGATATACAAACACTATGTTAAAAGAATTTATTTGATGAATAGAGGATGAATGTCGTATAAGAAAATGTGTCAAATTGTTTATGACATAGAAAATTATCCCATCAATACAAAGAAATATTTGCGGTAAAAATGAGTTGTCATTCAATAAATAACTAAAGCCCATCTCTAGAGTCATGGTCGCAAATGCGACCCATGCCCCAGGCCTGCTATCTTCGCAAATGCGAAGGGGTAAGTCGCAATTGCGACATTAGATGACCCCCTATCACCTTGGTGCTTGCAATTATGACAATAGAGAACCAGCACACCAGCACATAAGCAATTCCATTTTCAATTCAAACCATTTTGAATCACCTCCGAAACACATCCGAGCCCTCAGGGCTCCAAACTAAACATCCACAAAAGTCTAATAACATCATACGTACTCGCTCACACGATCAAAAGCCAAGATCACATGTAGGACCACGAATCGGACACCAAAGCGCATGAACTTCAAAGTAAACTTCAAGAACTTCTAGAATTGCAACCAAGCGTCTGAATCCTATCAAATCAACTCCAATTGATACCATATTTAGCAGACAAGTTCCAAATAGCATAACGGACCTATTACAAGTACAAAAATCAAATTCCATCAACCATCAGTCAAACTTCTAAACCTCAAATTACCAACTTTCGGCAAAATAACACAAATCAACCTACGGACTTCCGAATTTGATTTCGGGCATATACCCAAGTCTAAAATCACGATACGAAGCTATCGGAGCCATCAAAGTAGCGTTCCAGGGTCGTTTCCAGAAAAGTAAAAATGTGGTCAATATTTACAACTTCGACTGTATTAATCTACCCTTACATGTTTTATTTGACATTGTTAACACTTGTTCTATCTCTTACTTGTCGTTTTGCTCTCATATGCTTAGTTGAAGTTATTGCCTTGTTACATTTAAAAATGTCGAATTACTTGTAACTGAAGTTGTTATTTCATGAAATATTTTATTGTTAAGTTATTGGTGTTGAAGTTGAGAAAGCCATTATCATATTGAGGTGAGGTTGTTAATTGTTGAGATATCTTTTTTGTTGAGTATTTCACTTTTATTTTGTTATTGTTGAGATTCTTGTGCACATTGTGGTTTGAGCCATGCACTATTTGCTGTGGAAACATTGATATTGTTGATTCTTTTGGCAAGTTGTGGCATATAGGCACTTGTGGTGCGATTTGTGATTATGCTGTGATATTGATACGCATGCGATGGTATAAGGCTAGGGGTTAATACGCAGGCATAGAGATAAGGTGAGCTTGATACGCGTGTTTCTAGTAGCGGAACTACTTGAAGCCACGCGGTGTGATAATGTGGGTTAAAATGCGGGTAGTTATTTCAAGAATAATGATTTTCAAAACTAAATGTAAGGCTCTCGTGGTGATATAAGAAAAGATAGTGATTGAAATTGCGAAACATGAACACGAGGCGGTACCTCGGTTGTGATTCTTGTTATGCAGTTCATATTGAAAAGAGTTATTGGTTGAACCGTTCTTGTTGCTTTTATGTTTCCTTGTCATACCAATTTGTCCGCATTTTATTATTTGATGTTCTCATTAATTGCACCCATTTTGTTATCTTTCTGCTTAATATTCTGTCATTAGTTTATGTTATTAGATTGTTTTGTTATCATTCATATCTCTGTTTTCATTACATTCTCATTATTTTATTTTTGTTTTGTTTATTCTGTCTATGCTAAAAACATATCCAACATCCCATACAAACTTCAAGAATTAATTGACACATAATTAATCTGATTATTAAGTGGATGCAATTCCCTAAGTGTTTAGCAAATAAATAATATCAAAGTAAATAAACAATACGAAATATATCTATGTTTTTACTATACTTGCAATTTTGAATACATCTTATAATAGAACGTGCAAAGTGGGAAACTTGACGGGAATTTGTCTTTTCGTCTTCGGGCGTCGTCTTCCGAAAGCAACTCCGTGTGATAGTAGCTCGCAAAATATGAGAAATAAAATTGTTAGTAAAATTACATAACGTAAAATAAATTAAACGACATGTTTTTGAATGGTATTTGGTATTAAAATGTTTTTAGAAAATGTTTTTGGAAATGATTTGATTGTGTTTTTGGAAAAGGTTTTTGAAAATAGTTTTAAAAAGTATTATAGGAGGCTCGGATGTATTTTTTGTTTTTGTTTAGTCATGGGAATGGGAACCATTTTTGTTGCAACTATGATAGCTAATCGTGTCGCCTTCCAAAGGTTATTGGTTCATTGCATTCTCGTCTTTCCTTTTCTGATAAATTATCGTCATTGCCTCATTATTTAAGGCTTGGTTCGAAGGGTCAATTCCGGAGGGTCGTGACCTCAATAACATGATATTATTTTCATCCGCATTTAGTACAATAATATAATATCTGTCAAAGTCAGTAAGTATACACAGCAAACTAACATCCCAAGCTTCAAAATTTCTTTTATTATCACTGGCAACATATCATAGTCAAACTAAACGATGCACACCACTAATCGGCAATTCCAACGAGTAAGCAGTGAAGGCCAAACTCCAAGCATAATAAATAATAGCAAGAATAAAACACGCGAAGTTAAAGTCTCACAGAACGTCAAAAATTAGCCATGTTCGGGCAGTACCAATGAAGCCAAAGCCGTGTCCCTAATCACAAAAATGCGTAGTCATAAGATTACTAGGACATCATCAAATCCCAGGTAAACTATCACGACCCAAACCTCAACATATCGTGATGATGCTAATCATAGTACTAGGCAAGCCGACAATCACAAAATAACTACTCATTTTGAATTAAAAGCATGATGTAATAAGTTTAATAGTGAAAAATATCATAAATAACTGATAGGAACAACCGCGACTCAACTGCAAAATTCACAAAATCTGGGTGTTATCGAGTACATGAGCTGCTAAATATCAACACAGTAAAAAACTTATAATACAACTGTCTGGAAAGATAGAATAGATCTAAATAAACTAAAAAGAAGGAGTGTCGAGGTTAGCGGGCACAATAGCAGCTACCTCAATAGTCTCCAAGCATGTAATGCTCCAAGTCTAGCAACCACTAGGTCCAAATGTACCTGAATCTGCACACGAAGTGCAGAGTGTAGTATGAGTACAACCGACCCAATGTACTCAATAAGTAACAGGACTAGCATTGAGCTAAAAGCATTGACGAGCTTAGAAAGGTGCAATCCAAATCCAGATAACAACAGAACATATATAACAGGAAAATGACAGTAATAACTTAGAGAAATCTCATAATCAGTTTGCACATAGTACGGAAATGTAGACATGCTTTCAAGTTCAACAGTTTAGGTTCAATACTAATAAAATATGCAAAGTATAACTAGCAGGAAGAATGTTACATCTCTATGTCAACAAGTCAAATATGCATGTCAACTGTAATGCAACACAGTGATAAACTCATATACTCATACTCTTGGAGTATTAAACCTCACTCAGCACGCTCAATCACTCAGTACTCCCAATCACTCATCACTCTCAATCACTCAGCAGTCGCACTCGGCACTCGCACTCAACACTCAATGGTACCTGGGCTCGCTGCTGGTATGTCAGACTCCGAAGGGGAGGATCTCCGCCTAAAGCGCTAATATAAGCCAACATAGCATGCTGCAACGTGCAGCCCGATCCCGTCATGAATCAACTAAGCCTGATGCGACATGCAATCCAATCCCATCAATATTACCCACACTTAGGCCCTCGGCCTAAACTCAGTCATCAATCTCGCCAGTCTCTCGGGCTCACAAATATCATGCCAATTAGCCCAAAAAATGATACATGATAACAGAGACTGAGATATGATATGCAAATGATGAATGTGACTGAGTACATAATTGCAATTTAAGCAAATAACTCAATAGCAGAAATGACCTTGGTGGGTCCCAATAGTACCATCATATAGCCCAAACATGATTTCTAACATAGATCACAACTCAATTTCACAAACACATGGAGATTTCATGAGTAACAACAACATTTGATAACTATACAATACCACAGAATCAACCGAATCACAATTACCATGGTGTACGCCCACACGTTCGTCACCTAGTATGTGCGTCACCTTAACACCAACCACATAACACGTAGTTCAGGGATTCATATCCCCAGTACCAAGTTTAGAAGTGTTACTTGCCTCAAACCACGCAAATCACAACTCCAACTAGCCATTGCCTCGCGAGTTGGCCTCCAAACGACTCAAATCTAGCCACAAATAACTTAATACAATAAATACAAGCTATAGAAATCGATCCCATTCAATAAATCTAAGTTCTTTAACCAAGGTCAAAAAGTCAACCTAAAAAGTCAAACCCAGAGCTCACGTCTCGGAATTCGACAAAATTTACAAAATATGAACACTCATTCATATCAAATCGCCTTTCAAATTCTCAAAATATAGTTTACGAAGTTTCTACAATTTTCCCTAATCTTTCCAACCCAAAATACTAATTAAATGGTAAAAACAATGATAGATTCATTTATATTAACAAAATCCGAGTTAGAATTACTTACCCCAATCAATTACATGAAAATCCCTTCAAGAATCGCCTCAATCCGAGCTCCCAAAGTCCAAATGTGCAATAATACTTTAACCTTCATTTTTGAAATTAAATATCTACTGCCTAGACGTCCTTCATCGCGAACCTGGAAAGTGTCTCGCATTCGCGAAGCATAAAATCCTCAGCTGCCTAAAATTCTCTTATGCGAATGCGAGACCTCCGTCGGAATCGCGATAACCAATGATCTCATGCCTACACGAATGTGAACCAACTCCTGCGAACGCGAAGGATTACAAGCCTGGTGCCCCACCTGCCTCATCCTTCTACACGAACACGACTCCCCTCTCGCGATCACGATGCACAAACCCCTCGTACCTTCGCGAACGCGTGGCCACCTTCGCAAGCAAAAAGAACAAACTTCCCCGGTCACCCAAACTTCACGAACGTGATACCCCTCTCGTGAACGTGAACACGGAAACCAAACACCAGAAATTCTGTAGCTCAACATTGCCAAACTCAATCCGCAATCAATCGAAACTCACCCGAGGCCCCCGGGTCCCCATCCTGACATACCAACAAGTCCTAAAATACGATACGAACTTAGTCGAGGCCTTAAATAACGTCAAACAACATCAAATATACGAATCGCACCCCAATTCAAGCCTAATGGAACTAATGGATTTCCATATTATGCAATCGATGCAGAAACCTATCAAACCAACTTCGATTGATCTCAAATTTTGCACAAAAGTCATAAATGATACAACAGACCTATTCTAACTTCCGGAACCAAAATCCAAGCCCAGTAACCACAAAGTCAACTCTCGGTTAAACTTCTCAACTCTCCAAACTTCAACATTTCCATCTTTCACAAATTCAAGCCAAAATCATCTACAAACCTCCAAATCAATATCCGTACACACTCCTATGTCCCAAATCACCATATGGAGCTATCAAAACCATCAAAACTCCATTCCGAAGTCATTTACACGTAAGTAAACATCCGTTCAGGTCTTCTAACTTAGGCTTCCAACCATGGGACTAAGTGTCCCAATTCATTTTGAAACATCCCCGGAACCAAACCAACAACCCCGGCAAGTCACATAAGAACAAACGAACATAAAATAAGCGATAAATGGGGGAACGAGGCTATAATAATCAAAATGACCGGCCAGATTGTTACATTCTCCCCATCTTAAACAAACGTTCATCCTCGAACGGGTTTAGAATCTCGGAGCCTATCCACTCGGTCTCCCAAGTAGCCTCCTCGACTGGCTGACCTTTCCATTGTACTTTCACTGAAGCTATATTCTTCGACCTCAACTTTCGAACTTGCCGATCCAAAATAGCCACCAACTCCACATCACAAGTCAAATCCCCATCTAACTGAACCATGCTGAAGTCCAAAATATGAGTCGGATCACCGAAATACTTCCGGAGCATGGAAACATGAAACACTTGGTGAACACTAGATAGACTAGGTGGTAGTGTAAGCTTGTAAGCCACCTCTCAAATCCTTTCAAGCACCTCAAAAGGGCCAATGTGCCAAAGGCTAAACTTGCCCTTCTTCTGGAACCTCATAACACTCTTCATGGGTGAAAATTTGAGCAATACATTCTCTACCACCATGTAAGCAACATCGCAAACCATCCGATCGGCGCAACTCCTATGTCTAGATTGTGCCGTGCGAAGCCGATCCTGAATCAACTTAAACTTTTCCAAAGCATCCTGAACCATGTCAGTACCTAATAGTCTAGCCTCACCCGAATCAAACCAACCAACCGGAGAGCAACATCGCCTCCCATACAAGCCTTATATCGAGCATCTGAATACTCGATTGGTAGCTGTTGTTATAGGCAAACTATACATGCGGTAGAAATTGATCCCAAGAACCCCCAAAATCCATGACACAAGCAGGTGGCATATCCTCCAATATCTAAATGGGGCGCTCAAACTCTCCGTCCGTCTGAGGGTGGAACGTTGTACTCAACTCAACTCATGTGCCTAACTTTCGCTGCACCGCACTTTAAAGCTGCGATGTGAACTATGTGTCTTGATCTGAAATAATGTACATTGGCACACCGTTAAGGCGAACAATCTCGCGGATATAGATCTCAGCCGACCACTCTAAAGAATAGGTAGTCCCAACTGGAATGAAATGCGCAGACATAGTCCACTGGTCCACAATCACCCAAATAGTATCAAAATTCTTCAAAGTCCATGGGAGCCCAACTACGAAGTCCATGGTGATATGCTCCCATTTCCACTCAGGAATCTCTAGCCTCTGCAGCAAATTGCCTAGCCTCTGATGCTCATACTTCAACTGCTAACAGTTCAAGCACCGAGCTACAAACTCCACTATATCCTTCTTCATTCTTCTCACCAATAGTGCCACCTCAAGTCTTGATACATCTTTGCGGCAACTAGATGAATGGAATGCCGCGAAATGTGGGCCTCCTCGAGAATCAACTAACGTAACCCATCTACATTGGGAACACAAATCCGAACCTACATCCGCAACACCCCATCATCTCCAGTAGAAACCTCTTTGGCATCACCATGCTTAACCGTGTCCTTAAGGACAAGCAAGTAGGGGTCATCATACTGACGCTCTATGATGTGATCATATAAAGATGACCGAGAAACCACGCAAGATAGAACCCGAATAGGATCCGAAACATCTAACCTTACGAACTGATTGGCCAAGGCCTGAACATCTGATGCAAGCAGTCTCTCACCGACATTATTATATGCAAGGCTACACATACACACCACCTTTCTTCTCAAGGTATCGGCCACCGCATTGGCCTTCCTAGAATGATGCAAAATGGTAATATCATAGTGTTTTAACTGCTGCAACCATCTCCACTGCCTCAAATTTAGATCCTTGTCTTGAACAAGACACGCCGTAGAGATAATGTCTCCAAATAAATAATGCATGGACAATGGCTGCCAACTCTAATTCATGAACGGGGTAGTTCTTCTCACGAGGCTTCAAATGGCGTGAAGCATAAGCAATCACTCAACCCTCCTACATCAAGACACACCCAATACCAATCCAAGAAGCATTACAATACACTATATAAGAACCCGATGCTGAAGGCAAAACTAGAAATGGAGCTGTGGTCAAGCTAGTCTTGAGCTTCTGAAAGCTCTCCTCACACTCATCAGACCACTTGAATGGGGCACCCTTCTGGTTCAACCTGTTCAAGGGCACTGCAATGGACGAGAAACCCTCCATGAAGTGGTGATAATATTGGGCAAAGCCAAGAAATCTCCGAATCTCAGTAGCTGAAGACGTTGTGGGCCAACTCTTAACCGCCTCAATCTTCTTCGGATCCACCTTGATCCCCTCATTAGACACCACGTGCCCCAAGAACGTCACTGAATTGAGTCAAAACTCACACTTGGAGAATTTAGCATAAAGCTTCTCCTTCCTCAGTGTCTGTAGTACAATCCTCAGATACTGTGCATGCTCCTCCTGGCTACGCGAGTTACACTAGGATATCATTAATAAATACTATAAAAAAATAAATCAAGATATGGTTGGAATACACTATTCATCAGATGCATGAATGTTGTTGGGGCATTGGTCAAGCCAAAAGACATCATATGGAACTCGTAGTAACAATAGCGGGTCCTGAATGTTGTCTTCAGAATATCAAAGTCCCGAATCTTCAACAGGTGATACCCAGACCTCAAATCAATCTTAGAGAACACCCTAGCTCCCTGAAGCTAGTCAAATAAGTCATCAATGCATGCAAAAGGATACTTGTTCTCAATTGTAACTTTGTTCAACTGCCTATAGTCAATGCACATCCGCATGTTACCATCCTTCTTCTTCACAAATAGAACCGGTGCACCACAAGGCGACACACTAGGCCTAATGAATACCTTATCAAGAAGCTCCTGAAGCTTCTCTTTCAATTCCTTCAACTCTACTAGTCCCATAAGATACGAAGTACTAGAAAAGGGATGCGTGACCGGTACTAAGTCAATGCCAAAATCAATGTCCCTATCGGGTGGCATGCCAGGAAGGTCTGTAGGAAACACATTTGGAAAGTCCCGAACTACCGGAACATAATCAATGGTAGGAGTATCAGCACAAACATCCCTCCGAAAGGCCAAGTATGACAAACACCCCGTCCCAACCATTCGTTGAGCTTTCAGCTGTGAAATTACCTTGGGAACATAGCCCGAAGAACCTCTTCACTCGATCCTAGGTAACCCAAGCATCGCCAATGTCACAGTCTTAGCGTGACAATCCGGAATAGCATGATACAGGGACAACCAATCAATGCCCAAAATCACGTCAAAATCAACCATACTAAGCAATAAGAGATCAACTCTAGTCTCCAATCCATCAACGGTCACCACACACGACCGATACACTCGATCCACAATAATAGAATCGCCCACCGGTGAAGATACATGAACATGCAAAACTGAGGACTCACGGGGCATATCCAAATAACAAGCAACATACAATGTTACATATGAATAAGTGGAACCAGTGTCAAATAATATTGAAGCATCCCTGTGGCACACTGAGACAACACCTATGATCACTACGTCTGAAACAATGGCTTCTGGCCTAGCAGGGAAAGCATAGCATAGAGCGTGATCGCCACCTGATCGGCCTCCCCCTCTAGGGTGACGTCTAGCTACCTGAGCCCTACACCGAGCTGGCTGAGTGGGTGGTGAAGTAACTAGTGTGGAATTCATAACCTGACCCCTCTGCTGAACTGGACCTCCAAAATGATGGGAACACTACCTCCACACATGTCCAAACTCCCTGCAATCAAAGCAACTCCGATTTGCCAATGGTGGTGGAGAGTGATTCGGACCCCGAGAACTAGAATAGATACTAGAAGAAGTTGGTACAGATGACTCCGAAACTGATGGAGCATGGGATGAACTCTAAGCTGTGAGGGAACTGAGAGATGATTAACCCAGACGAGCACTCTATGAACCATGGCTAGCTGATGCACCACAATAAACCGGACGAGCCATCTGAGCGGGCCTATAAAGACATTCCCTACTGTGGTGAAACTTCCTTCCAGAAGAAACACCGCTAAAACCACCCGAACCACGAGGCTTCTTGGCATCCCTCTCCTAATGCTCCTGACTACGGACCTACTCTAGTCACCTAGCAATATCAACCACCTCTTCGAATCTAGCACCTGATTCAATTTCCCGAGTCATGACGAAGTGCACTCCATAGTTGAGGCCATCAACGAACCTCCTAATCCTCTCCCTCTCTGTTGGAACCAACCAGATCGCGTGGCAGGCTAGCTTTGAATATCTCATCTCGCACTAGGTCACAGACATACCCTCTTGGTGTAGCTGCTCAAACTGCCTACGCAACTCCTCCTTACGGGTTTGTGGAAAAAATTTCTCTAAGAAGAGAACTGAGGACTCATGCCACGTAAGTGGTGTAGCGCCGACTGACCTGCTCAACTCATAGACCTCCCAGCATCTGAAGGCTGCCCCTGACAGCTGAAAAATAGTAAATAAGACTCCACTAGTCTCCAGAATACCTGCTGTGTGAAGGATCCACTGGCACCTGCCTAAGAAACCCTGAGCATCCTCTGACTTAGCCCCACTGAATGCTGGAAGCCTGAGCCTCCCAAACCGCTCTAGCCTCCTATGCTCCTCGTCACTCATAGGTGGACCCACTTGAGCCTGAACAACTGCAAATGGTTGGGTTGGTAGTACCCCGATGTCTGAAGTCCCTAAACCACCTGCTCTAGAGTACGGGCAGCGGGATTCTGAGCACCTCCCCCGGTCTGAGAAGTGGCTGGTGCAGCTTGAACTGAAACTTCCTGAGCAAGGCTAGTGCATAAAGTCAATATCTGGGCCAAAGCTTCCTGAAGGCCTGGAATCACAATGGGCACGGTTGGTGCCTGAGTAGGTCTCACCGGCTCAACAACATTTGGTATCTGCTCCTAAGCTGGAGCAATTGGTGGCTCCACAGGTGCTGCTCTAACTGTTGTACGAGCTGCGCCTCGGCCTCTACCGCAGCCCTAGCCTCTCGTGACACTAGCTGGTGGTACCGGTGGCCGTCCGCCCGATCCAGTAGGATGTTTCCTCACCATATGTGATAGAATAGAATAATTGAAGTTAGTTTCAGGAATCAACAAATCCGCACGACAAGAATACAAGAAAGTGATGTTTCCTATTGATTCAGTAGCCTCTCGAAGATAAGTATAGACGTCTCTGTACCGATCCGTAAGACTCTACTAAACTTGCTCATGACTCATGAGACCTATGTAACCTAGGCTCTAATACCAACTTGTCACAACCCAAATCTCAACATGTCATGATGGCGCCTATCACAGTATTAGGCAAGATGACAATCACAAAATAACTACTCATTTTGAATTAAAAGCATGATATAATAAGTTTAATAGTGAAAAATCTCATAAATTACCGATATGAATGATTACGACTCAACTGCAAAATCCCCAAAATCTGGGTGTCACTGAGTACATGAGCTGCTAAATGTCAACATAGTCAAAAACTTCTAATACAACTATCTGGAAAGATAGAAGAATGATAAATAAACTAAAAATAAGGAGAGTCAAGGTCTGTGGACGCCATAGCAGCTACCTCACTAGTCTCCAAGCAAGTAGGTCCAGATGTACCTGGATCTGTAGACGAAATGCAAAGTGTAGTGTGAATACAACCGACCCAATGTACTCAATAAGTAACAGGACTAACCTTGGGCTGAAAGTAGTGACAAGCTCAAAAAGGTACAATCTAACTCCAGATAACAACATTACAGGTATAACTGGAAAATGACACTTAACTTAGAGAAATCTCATAATCAGTTTGTACACAGTACAGAAATGGAGACATGCTTTCAAGTTCAACAGTTTAGGCTCAATACTGATAAGATATGCCAAGTATAACTGATGAATGTTACATCTCTATGTCTACATGTCAAATATGCATGTCAACTGTGATGCAACGTAGCGATAAGTTCATATACATATACTCTCGGAGTATTCAACCTCATTCAGCAGGCTCAATCAGTCATTACTCCCAATCACTCAACACTCTCAATCACTCAGCACTCGCACTCGGCACTCGCACTCGAAAGGTACCTGTGCTCACTGCTGGTATGTCAGACTCCGGAGGGGCGGATCTTGCCCAAGCGCTAATATAAGCCAACATGGCATGCTACGGCATGCAACCCGATCCCATCATGAATAATAATGCCTGCTGCGACGTGCAACCCGATCCTATAAATATCACTTACACCCAGGCCCTCAGTCTCAACTCAGTCATCAATCTCTCCAGTCTCTCGAACTCACAAATCTCATGCAAAACAGTCCAAACAATGATACATGATGTACCAATAAATATAAACAGAGACTGAGATATGATATGCAAATGATGAATATGACTGAGTACATAATTGCAATTTAAGAAAATAACTGAACAACATAAATGATCTCTATGGGTCCTAATAATATCAGCATATAGCCCTAACATGATTTCTAACATGGATCACAGCTCAATTTCTCTAACACATGGAGGTTTCATGAATAACAACAAGATTTGATATCTACACAGTACCACGGAATCAACTGAGTCACAATTACCAGGGAGCACGACCATACGCCCGTCACATAGCCTGTGCGTCACCTCAACACCAACCACATAACACATAGTTCAGGGATTCATACCCTCTGTACCAAGTTTAGAATTGTTATTTTCCTCAAACTGCGCAAATCACAACTCCAAAAAGCCCTTGCCTCGCGAATCAACCTCCGAACGACTCGAATCTGGACACAAACAACTTAATACAATCAATACAAGCTATAGAATTCGATTCCATACGATAAAGCTAAATTCTTTAACCAATGTCAAAAAGTCAACCTCGAGCCCACGTCTCGAAATCCTACAAAATTTATAAAATTCGAACACCCATTTAATAACAAGTTCGACCATACCAAAATCACCCAATTCCGACCTCAAATCTCCTTTCAAATCCTCAAAATATAGTTTATGAAATTTCTACAATATTCCCCAATTTTCCAACCCAAAATGCTAATTAAATGGTAAAAATAATGATAGATTCATGTATATTAACCAAATCCGAGTTAGAATCACATACCCCCATACATTCCTTGAAAATCCCTTCAAGAAACATCTCAATCTGAGCTCCCAAAGTCCAAATGTGAAATAATACTTTAACTCTCATTTTTTAAAAATAAATATGTGCTGCCCAGACGTCCTTCTTTCAAAACGGGGAAAGTGCCTTGCGTTCGCGAAGCACAAAATCCTCAGCTGCCAAAAATTTTCTTACGTGAATGCCCCTCAGGATCGTGATGACCAATGATCCCTTGAATACTTGAATGCGAACCAACTCCCCCAAACGCGAAGGCTTATAAGCCTAGTTCCCCACATGCCTCATCTTTCTACACGAGCGCGAGTCCCCTCTCGCGATCGAGATGGACAAACCCCTTATACCTTCGCAAACGCGTAGCCTCCTTCACGAACGCGAAGAAAAAACTTACGTAGTCACCCAGATACAATTCGCGAATGTGAGACCCCTCTCGCGAATGCGAACAAGGAAACCAGACACCAGAAATTATGTAGCTCAAAGGCCAAACTCAATCCGCAATCAATACGAAACTCACCCGAGGCCCCCGAAACCCCATCCAAATATACCAACAAGTCCTAAAATACGATACGAACTTAGTCGAGGCCTCAAATCATATCAAACAACATCAAAAACACGAATCGCAGACCAATTCAAGCCTAATGGAATTAAAGGATTTCCAATTTCTACAATCGATGCCGAAACCTTTCAAACCAACTCCGATTGATCTCAAATTTCGCACACATGTCATAAATGACACAACATATGTATTCCAAATTTTGGAACCAAAATCTGAGCCCTGTAACCACAAAGTCAACTCTCGGTCAATCTTCTCAACTCTCCAAACTTTAACTTTTCCAACTTTCGCCAATTCAAGCCAAAATCACCTACAGACCTCCAAATCAATATCCAGACACACTTCTAAGTCCAAAATCACCATAAAAAGCTTTTATAACCGTCAAAATTCCATTTCATTGTCATTTACACGTATGCCAACATCCGGCCAACTCTTCCAACTTAGGCTTCCACCCTTGGGACTAAGTGTCCCAATACGTTCCTTGGTTCTTGTATTTTTTGATGATATTAAGTCATTTTTTATTAGATTTGAGCCGTGTGGAGGTAATGTTTAAAAAGCTATTTTTGAGTGTTGATTGGCCTAGCTGAGGTATGTATCTTGCCTAACTTTGCGTGGGGGGGGGGGGGC
>MCJB01049370.1:30730-52260 GCA_002018475.1 Nicotiana obtusifolia
GGGGGGGGGGGGACTACCTTTTAGGATTGGGTTTGATTGTAGTATTTAAATTATGTAGAAGATGTGTACATGAGGTGACGAGTGTGTACATGGGCTATTGATCAATATTTGTGAGATTGTTAGCCTTCATTGTGTAGTCTACGATCTCCAATCGAGGCACAAAGTTCACATCGCATTTCTGAAGAGCAATGCAGCGTGAGTTAGGCACACAGGTCGAGCTCAGCAGGACATTTTATCTCTAGAAAGACTGGCAGTCCGAGCGCACCATTTAGATCTTATAACACATGCTATGTGCCTGTGTAATGGTTTTCGAGCGTTCATGGAATCATTTCCTACCGCTCATAGAGGTCTCCTACAACAACATCTACCAATCGAGGATTCAGATGGCTCTTTTTGAGGCCTTATATGTGAAGCGGCATCGTTCTCTAGTTGGTTGGTATGAGCCGGGGAGGCTAGGTTATAGGGCATTGATTTGGTTAGGGATGCCTTGGAGAAAGTTAAGTTGATTTAGGATCGGCTTTGTACAGCACAGTCTAGGATGAAGAGTTATGCTGATCGGAAGGCTCATGATATAGCATTCATGGCGGGAGAGATTTATGCGAAGAGTTTCACCCATAAAGGGTGTGATATTGTTCGGGAAGAAGGGAAAGTTGAGAACTAGGTATATTGGCCCTTTTGAGATCCATGAGAGAGTTTGTGAGGTGGTCTACAGACTTGCATTGCCACCTAGCTTATCGGGAGTTCACCTGGTGTTCCATATTTCTATGTTCCGGCAGTATTATGTTGATCTATCACATGTATTAGATTTCATCTCAGTCTAATTGGGCAAGGATTTGACTTATGTTGAGGAGCTAGTGGCTATATTTGACAGGCAGGTCCAGAAGTTGAGGTCACAGAATATTGATTCAGTGAAGGTTCAATGGAGAGGTAAACCAGTCGAGGACGCAACCTGGTAGACCGAGCATGACATGCAGAGTCATTATCCATATCTTTCCGCCAACATTTGTTTTAAGAGGGGAGAATGTGATGACCCAACTGGTCATTTTGTGTATTTGAGACCCGTTTCCGATTTTGAAGCTACCCGTATGTGTATTTGTAGTTTTATGATTTGCAGGATGGTCGGTTTCATTTTGGGTAAGTATTGGAACGATTTGGACCCTTTGGTTCTAGGCTTAGAAGCTTAAGTTGGAAATATTGACAGAGGTTTAACATTTGTGAAACTACTCTAAAAAGGTGTATTGATGGCTCCGATAGGTTTGTATCATGATTTTGGACTTGTGCGTATGCCTAGAATTGAATTTGGAGGTTCCTAGTTTGATTTGACTTCTTTTTGCCGAAAGTTGGCAATTTGAGGTTTAGGAATTTCCTTAGGTTTGACTGTAGGTTGACTTTATGGCTATCGTGTTTTGAATTTTATTTTGGGACTTGTAAGAGGTCCGTTTTTCTATTTGGAACTTGTCTGCAATATTTGGTGTCATTCAAAGTCGGTTTGATAGGATTCGAACGCTTGGTTGTGATTGTAGAGGTTCTTGAGTTTTCCTTATGAATTTCATGCATTTTGGTGTCCGATTCGTGGTTCCGAATTACTTTGGTGTTTTTATCGCATGAGCGAGTTCGTATGATATTTTTTGACTTGTGTGGATGTTTGGTGTAGATCCCTGAGGGCTCAGGTGAGTTTCAAATGTGTTTTCGATTGGTTTGAACCCATTTTCAGGTTGCTGGTGTGCTGGTGCTCCAGTTATCACAATTCCGAGCACCAGCATCACAATTGCAATCATAGCAGAGGGGTGTCAGGTATCGCATTTACGATGCCTTGATCGCATTTGCGAAGTTTAGGCTTAGGCAGGGTAGGCCGCATTTGCGACCATTTGGTCGCATTTGCCAAAGGGGCTGCCTCGCATTTGCGGTCTCAGTGTCGCAATTGCGACATTTTCCTGGGATTTTAGGCACCACATTTGCGAGTCAGTGTTTGCATTTGCGATGGTTTGCAATTGTGAACCTAGGGTCGCTATTGCGACCTCTGCACCTAAACATAAGGGCTAGAAAAACGGGATTTGGTCTCATTTTTCATATTTTGGAACACTAGACTCTCTAGGAGGCGATTTTGAGGAGGGATTTTGACCTGCAACTATTGGGTAAGTGATTTTGATCAATTTTTAATTATATTACACTTATTTATGAGATTTAACTTCAAATTCATGAATTTCTAAAAGAATTTTTGGGAAATTTTGTCTATGTTTTGAAAAATAAAAATTTGAGATTTGAGAGTCGAATTTGACTCGGATATGAAATAAAATACATATATGGACTCGTGGGGTTATGGGTAGTCGAGATCTACCCTTGGGCTCGAGTTTTGAGCGGGCGGGCCCGAGGGTATCTTTTGTTGACTTTTGGGGAATTGTGTAAAGATCATTACTCTATTAACATAATTGGTTTCTCTTGCATTTTTTGATGATATTAAGTCGTTTTTGCTTAGATTTGAGTCGTATGGAGGAAACTTTTAAAGGGAAAGCTAACTTAGAGTGTTGATTTGGCCTAGGTGAGGCACGTATCTTGCCTAACTTTGTGTGGGGAACTACCCTTTAGGATTGGGTTTGATTGTACTATTTGAATTATGTGGAAGACGTGTACATGAGGTGACGGGTGTGTACACGGGCTTATATGTGAACATTGACCGGTTTAGAATCTTAGGTTACTTATAAGCATTTAATTGAATTTGTTATTACTTATTCTCTCTCTCTTTGTCAAGTTCATCCATACATGTTTCAAGTGAAGTTGTTATTACATGTTCTATTTTCCCTTGTCGAGGTTACTCTTATATGCATTTATTAATAGTTGTTATATATGCTATCCCTTTTCATTGTTGAGTTATTATCATGCACTTAGTCGTAGTTGCTATTTCATGCTATCTCTTTCAAATTTAAGCTTATGTTATGCGTTTAAATTTAAAGTTGCTATTTCATGGAAATACCTTCATTGTTGAGTTATTGAATTTTTAGTTGTTGAGAGCTATTAATACGTTTGTGGTTGAAGTTGTTGATTAATATCTTTCCTTGTTGAGTATTTTTCCCGTTCATTTTATTGTTATTGAGACACTTGTACACATTGTGGCTGAGCCGTGGGCTATGTGTTGTAGTGACATTGATATTGTTGATTTTGGTAATGTTTTAGCATATGGGCACGTGTGGTGCGAGTTGATTATTGTGGTGTGATATTGATGAGCATGCATAGGTATAATGGCGGTGTATTGATGCGCATGCTGCAAGATAAGGTGGGATTATACGCGTATTGCTAGTAAGGGAATTACCTGAAGCCATGCGGTGAGATAAGGGGGCTTAAGCGCATGAAGCTATTTTGGAAAAAATATGTTTAAAAAAAAAAAAGGCTCACTCGGCAATATAAGAAAGATTGTGATTATGACTTGTTAAATGTGAATATGAGGTATGGTACCTCGGTGTGATTCTTGTTGTACATTCTATGTTGGGAAGGCTTGTTGATTCGAATGGGTTATTGCTTTGTTTTTTTACCTCATTCCATTCGTATTTTGATTGTAATTAGTTACTTGTTGTCTTTATCATATGCACACTCTTTGTTGTCATTTGTGCTTTTATTTCCGTTTAGCCTTGTATTTATTATTGTCATTTATTGCCTTTACTTCCCCTTTGTTCAATAATATTAACATTCTGCATTGGTTTCTATGTCTAATAGGTGTCTTGACCTTAACTCGTTACTACTCTACCGAGGTTAGGCTTGATACTTACTGGGTATCGTTGTGGTTTACTTATGCTATGCATCTGCACATTTTTATGCAGATCCAAGTACTTCTACTCGTGCCGAACACCGGTGAGTTGACTCAGACGCTTCAGAGACTTCAAGGTATACCTGCTTGACTCTCATAGGCGTTGGAGTCACCTTCTAGTGATCTTATGCTGTTGTTTCTTTTATTTCTGAACAACAACATATTTGAAACTCTTAGTGTATATATGAATAGAGCTTATGACTCAGTCCTACCGGGTTTGGGGATTTTATGACTATTGTTACATTTTCGTTTCATTGTGATATTTTATCAATTTAATTTAATATCTTAGTCATTATTTCTACTAAATTCTCAATGTGTGTTAGGCTTACCTAGTTAAAGAGGCTAGGTGCCATCATGACTACCTATGGTGGGATTTTGGGGTCGTGAAAGATCTAGAGTTCCAGGTTGGCCATTGGGTGTTCCTAAAAGTGTCACCTATGAAAGGCGTTATGAGGTTTGGAAAGAAGGGACCCTAAGTATATAGGGCAATACCATATCATTAGATGATTTGTCATGTAGCATGCGAGTTGGACCTTCTAGATGACCTTCAGGAGGTACAGCTAGTGTTTCATGTCTCCATGCTTCGAAAATGTGTTGGAGATCCTTGTAGAGTTGTACCAGTTGATGATGTACATACCACCAAGCATTTGACTTTTGAGGAGGTACCTGTGCCATTTTGGATTGGTAGGTTCGTCGGTTGAGGACGAAAGATATTCCTTATGTGAAAGTTTTATGGCGGAACAATAATGTGGAAGAGATGACTTGGGAAGTTGAGAAGGATATGAGAGCTAGATATCTTCATCTCTTCACTAAGGCAGGTATGTAAGGGATCTTTGTTGAATGCTTCTGTATATCTCAGTCAACATTCGAGGACGAATGTTCTTAGGGGGAGGAGATTGTTACACCCTATACTTTTGTGATGTCGTATATTATGTAAATGACTTGATAATCATGATTTAAATGAGTTTAAAGTCATAATATGACTATATATGATGTCTGAATATAGAATATAAAGTTTGGGAAAAATCATATTTAAGTTTCGGAAAACCCGACTAAAGATTTGCCTTGTAACGAAGCTTTTTGAGCAACTAATTTTGTGTGTGATATGAGATATTTTGGGATATATTATATACCAAATTGAAGGTCTTGGAATTTAGTTTCCAAAACCCTTGACCGTTCGTTTGTACGACTCCGGATAAAGAGATATGAGCGTCGGGAGTAGGGCCGGTGAAGCACACATGTGGTTGACTTTTAAACCTTACTACAAATAGAAGACTTAGTCATCTTTGTCCTCATTTTCCATAAACTTCACGCACAAGAAGATCTTCCATAGCTCTCCAAGAAGTTCTTTAGGGTTTTGAAATAAGTCCATTATCCGCAACTCAAAATCAAGAAGCGAACACATCAGCGTGATCCTTATGACATAGGTAAGACTTTGCCATCCTCCGTTCTCCTCATAACTCGAGTTTTGGAAAGAGTTTCGTGGCTAATCAAATTTTTGACATCTCTATTTTATCCATACACGCTTAAGGAAGCGTTTGGATCAAAGAGAACAAGGTTTGGAACCAAGAACACAAGAGGTATGTAGGGTTTTCGTTTCGTTTCCGGCATGATTTTGTTTATCTATGATCTAGCCTTTCTTATTGATCTTTTAAGAGTTGTTCAAGGGAAATTTCCTCATGTATTATGTCCTTGTATATTATTAGATTCCATGTGTTAAGTATGGAAGAAACTAGGTTAGGTTTGAACTTCAAAACATAACAAAAATAAAAAGGGCGAATCACCATTTGGCCTATGCCATACGGACTTCTGTTTTCTGTTCCTTTAATGTTTTATGCATTACTAACCCATATATGATCCTAATAGATTCATGGAAGATTATATAATCATAATTGTCATGCGTTGATGCTTAGCCTATTCCTAAATCATATTTAGACTTTCATGTCACAAGTTAGCTACTATGAGTCGACATTATGCTCATATTTTCATTTTGTTCAACGTTTGATACTATTGTGGATAACTAGATCTCCTTTAGTTTGATTCAATCATCATTGACGGGTATCGATTCCCATGTATATTGCGGTGCTTGCTATTTCAGTTCTAGGGGAAATTCTGCCGAAATTTTTGAAATTCGACGAGTTGGAAAATTTTTGAGTTCCTTGGTTCTAAATTGATTCTAGAGGGATCCTATTGGGTTAATTAGACTTAGTATCTCATGTGCATCATTAATTTATCCCAAAAATGGGGATAGGCTTATCTATCCAAATTATGGATGACGAGCGCCAGATTACGTTTTTGATTCCATTTATGGTTTCCTTCATGATATCTTGAGTCCATATGATGTTGTCACATGTGTTATGCCTCACACATACTTATATTGAGTATGCTAGGGGGATATATCCCATAATACTAGTGAAGCCTATTGATTATATATTTACCTGTTGTGGGCGATATAGCCCATAACGCCAGTCAGGCATGTTATATATGCGTATATAGCTACTGTTTGAATTTCATAATTATACATAAGTCTATTTTAGATGTACAGTTACATTACTGGGGGGATATGGAAACGCCAGATCGGTACCAATTCAGATAGTAGTTCAATTTCAGCACAATTTCAGCTTAAGCTTCAATTCAGTTCCAGATCAGTTGCTAGTTCAAACTCTGGTATAGCTTTGAGCTTATATTCAGATTTCTAGCTTACATTCATACTTTAGTATGTTTTACATATGCTTTTCACCTTACATACTTTGTACATATCGTACTCACATCTCTTCCGGGGTGCTGTATTTCATGCTGCACAAGTACAGATAGATCAGCGCTTGAGCCACATTTGAAGGCCATCCACTAGCTCTTGGAGTCACTCCGCTTACTTCCAAAGTTACTTATCTTTTGTTATGTGTACAATAATTTAGATATGCAACTGTGCAGTTAGTATGTTTTTATATGTCGACTTGTGTTAACTTTGTCGGCTTTCCATATTGTACGGTTCTTATCAGCTATGCTTATGCTTGTTTAGTTTATTAGTTTGTATTAATGTTTAGTAGATTATAAGTAGGTTTAATGATGATCGACACTTAGTGTCGATTATCCGTCGCGGCCTTCTATGAAGACGTTCACCCTTGGGTAGTATGTGACCTTCAACCACACATTCATGGTAATCCAAACTACACCCATCCAACAATTACATCAAACACCACCTTCTCCCCACTCTCCACCGTACCCAAACTCAAGATTGGGAGCTTATGGCTTCCACTCACCATTCCATAAACTCCAATACTTAATCTCTTATCAGAATTTCCAGTATTGATAGTTGCATGAGATTTTTGGATGAAATCTTACCTAGATAGTAGAGGACCTTGTAAGTTGTTTCTTTGAAGTCCCAAGAATTGAGCTGTAAATATTGAGGTGTTGAAGTGTTGGAGCTCCTCCTTCTCTCCCTAGGATGGTTATAGAGTCGGGTAAAATTTTTCCCAAAAATGCCCATCTGAAGCAGATTAGCAGTCACAAAATGGACTGCATATTATTTATGTTGTAAGGCCCCGTAAAATTTTTCCTAAAACTCGAGGTTCCATGGTGACGAGGTAGGCTAATATGTTTGGTGATGGTAGACCCCGGTACAGATTTTTTGGGTTGAGCAGTGCGCTGGGGAGTAAAGGAAATGATTTGGTAGAAGAAGCCATTTCTGCGACCTATTATGCGGCCGCAGAATCACTCTGCGGGCCGAAGAATGGCTGCAGAGTGAAGCAGGAAACTGGGCAAGTTTGGATGGAGTTGTGCGATCAATTACGCGGTCGCAAAACCATTTCGCAGGTCATAGAACGAGCATGAAGATTTATTCGAAGGGATATTTTGTGGCGCATTATGCGATCAAAGAACAGGTCTGCGGACCGCATAATGGCCGTAGAATGGGGCATGAGTGCCCAGTTTTGGGGGCCATTTCGCGGCCCATTTTGCGGACCGCATAAGGTGTTTTAGAGATTCATTTTTCCGATTTTATAAACCCGACCCCATTCTTATAAAACACTGTTAAGGGCCATTTTAGAAGGTTCAAACTTACACTTTAGAGAGAAAGGAAGGTGGTTTAGAGTGATGAGGAGTTCTAAGTGATTTGATCATCAATCTTTGCTCAAACATTGAAGATTTATCTAGGGTAATTCACAAGATCTTCAACCAAAAGGTAAGATTCTGCACCCTATCTCAAAATTTCGAAATTTAACTAAAAATGGGTAACTAGTAAAACAATTCTTGGGTGTGGGAGTTGTTTATTTACATGCATGTACCATCGAGGATAGTGGGAAGATTGTTGAGCTCTTTTGTGGGAAATTTGGGTAGTGGGGTGAAAGAATCCACCATAGGAGGACCGTAAACCTTTAATGCACGCCTAGTGTTTGGTAAAATGCTCCAATAAGCTGATACCATGAATATTTTCCTAATGTATGTTCAATTTTTCTATGTCACTATATAGATCAAAGTTGTTAGGATTTCCGAAACTGTGTAGTGAATTAAGGGGAGCTCTCTTGAGGTGTGAAGGCTACACTCTTCTTCTAGTATCTGAATGTCCGAACTCTTGTAAGATTCTATCATGTGTACTCGAACTTGAAACGCTAATGAAGTGGGATATTCCAGCTAGTAAATTGATTCTAAAATTGCAAAATGTACCCAAACCCTCGTGTGTTAGATTGTCTATTTTGACTTAAATATGTTATACCCTTGTGGGATGAATGTATTGTATGAAATCAATGTGATTTAGCGTTCATTTCTCATATGATGAAACCTTATGAACTTACACTGCCAAGGCCTAAGGTTCAAAATTTTTGATTTGAAAGGGAACTCTTTTGTACAAACTAATATAGTTTTGGGACCCAAAATTAGGGTATTATGAGTACACGTCCACCCACATATGTTGGGGTGAGGCGGCAGGGCCGTTTTGTGTAGTGTTGTGATATTGTGAGTACACCTCCACCCGCATATATTGGGCTGAGGGGGCGGGGCCTCTTTGTGTAGTGCTGTGATATTGTGAGTACACCTCCACCCGCATATATTGGGCTGAGGGGGCGGGGCCTCTTTGTGTAGTGCTGTGATATTGTGAGTACACCTCCACCTGCAAATATTAGGGTGAGGCGACAGGGCGCTTTGTGTAGTGTTGTGGTATTATGAGTACACCTCCACTCGTATACATTGGGGTGGGGCGGCAGGGCTGCTTTATGTAGAGTTCCTGGTATTGTGATTGCACCTCCACCTGCATACATTGGGGTGAGGCGGCGGGTCCGCTCTATGTAAAGATAGTTGTAGAGGATCCCCAACTCAAAGTTTGTAAATGTTATTGAAAGCTCTTACTAAATTTGCTATGGCTTTAACGGCTAATTATGCCTTCTATTATTAACACAACTCATCGTAAGTCATGTTGTATTTCCATTTCCTTGAATAGGTGTTTAGTTTTCATACTAGTACTATTCGACATGTATTAACGTCCCTTTTTCCGGGGACGCTGCATGTTTATTGGATGCAGGTGGTTCCACAGAGGAAGACATTGACCAGTGATAGCGGTACACTCTTCTCTCAGCTGACTTGGTGAGACCCTTTTCTTTCCGGGGTTGTGCATCTTTTGTTCTTTGTGTATTCTATTTTGAGGTATAGCCCGAGGCTTGTTGCCGGCACTATCATTGTACTCTTCTATATCTATTAGAGTCTTCGTAGACATAGATTGGGTTGGGTATTAGTGTGAGAAAGTTAAACCAAAGATGTCGTAATTGTATCTCATGCTTCCACTGTAAAACTATGGTTGTGAAATGTATTGTTTTGGGGACATATAAATGAAGTATCTAATGGTAAGAACCAGTGTTGTCCATGAACCCTCGTAGTATTAATTAATGAAGTTTATATTCTCTTTATTTATGAGGGAGTTGGGTAGAAGGAAATCCAGCAGGCTTGCTCGGCCGAGTTATCTCGGTTAAGCGCCGATCGCGCTCCCCGAGGTCAGGGCGTGACAAACTTGGTATCAGAACCTAAGGTTTTAAAGTGTCATACGACGTCTTGGAGCTGTGTCTAGTAGAGTCCTTCTTATCAGTGTGTTGTCGACCACATCTATAATTAGGAGGCTACTTGGGCACGTAGGAATAATACCCTTCTTTGATGTTCTCGATCGTGCGATGAAGATGATTGTAAGATTATTCCTTCTTTAACTCGTGTTTTACTCTAACTTTCAGTAATGGCTCCCTTGCCAGCTCTTGTTTTACTCTACCTTTCAGTACATAGCGCCTAGGAAGAAGGCAAGAGCTGGCAAGGGAGCCACTGTCACCCAAGGAGTGGCAGTTGATTCGATATTTGATGATGCGGGTGAGCACCCCAGGGGTGAGGATATTTCCTCAATTACTACACCGCCTGAATCCACTGTTCCTGCTCAGACTGTGCCAGTTCCTTCACCTACTGAGCGTGCAACGGTCCCTCCAGCTAATATTCCAGTTCTACCTCCAGCTCCAGCTTCTGGTTCCGCTGTTTTTGATGGGGATCTTATGGGAGCCATATAGATGTTGGCTCAGATAGTGACCTCCCAGGCCTAGAGATCAAATGTTGCACCTGCTTCTTCTAGTCAGCCAGGGGATTCCGCTAGTTCTAGGGTGAACAGGTTTCTCTAGTTGGATCCTCTAGTGTTCACAGGTACTGATCCTGAGGAGGACCCCAGGACATCATTGATGAGATGCACAAGAATCTCCGAGTTATGCGTTCTACTGAGACGGAAGGAGTGGAGTTGGCCTCCTACCGCCTGAAAGGTGTGGCCTATTCTTGCTTTGAGATGTGGGAGGAGTCCCGTGATGAGGAGAGCCCTCCGGCGAGGTGGATTGAGTTCACTGATGCGTTTATGGATCATTTCTTACCTACCGAGACTAAGGCGGCCCATGCCGCTGAGTATGAGAGCCTGAAGCAGGGTAGCATGAATGTGTGGGAGTACCATAAGGAATTTGCGCACCTGTCCAAGTATGCTATTCACATGCTGCCTTGAATTCTGATATGAACTATGGGAAGATGGTGGCGTTTGCTCAAGCTGCAGAGAATCGTAAACTGAAAACTAGAAGGGAGCGTGAGGGTAGCAGTTAGGCCCGACCGCGGGCAACTTCGGTGGTTCTTATGGTTGTGGTAGGTCGGCATTTATGGGACGGTCATCAGGGCCATCTCAGTCATTTGGCGAGTCTTCGATGAGTGCAACATTATCCAGGCCCAGTCAGGGCAATAGGGGACCCTACCAGTAGGGTCAGCCTAGAGGGACATTCCAGCAGTAGCGGATGCCCCCATACCCTAAGTGTGGGAGGATACACTTTGGGGTTTGCTTCATGGACCTACCTATATGCCACAGGTGCCTATAAGGGGTCACATTCAGAGGGATTGCCGCTTGTCCCGCCGGATCATGGGCAGAGGTGCGGCGCAGCGAGCTAGCTCTACATCTACTACATCCACAACCTCATCCAGCTCGAGGCACCCCAGCACCTGCAGGGCGTGGTGCAGCTAGGGGTGGTGCACAGTGTTCGGGAGGACCCAGTAGATTTTATGCTATGCGGAGGCGTAAGGATTTAGAGGCTTCTCCAGATGTTGTCACAGGTATATTGACTGTCCAATCCCATGATGTATATGCTCTTATTTATCCCGGTTCCACTTTGTCCTATGTCACTCCCTATGTTGCTATGGAATTTGGGATAGAACTGGAATAGCTTCATGAGCCGTTCTCTATATCTACTCTAGTTGGCGAGTCTATTGTGGCCACACGAGTCTATAAGGATTGTGTTGTCACGGTGCATGTTGTGAATGAATTTCTGGAGGTATTTCTGGATGAGCTCCCTGGGATCCCACCAGATAGGGAGATTGATTTTGGGATGATGTGATGCCAGGCACGCAACCTATATCAATCCCACCCTACAGAATGGCACCGGCAGAATTGAAGGAGCTAAAGGAACAATTGAAAGATTTGTTAGAGAAGGGTTTCATCCGGCCTAGTGTGTCACCTCGGGGCGCACCGATTCTATTTGTAAGAAAGAAGGATGGGTCTCTAAGAATGTGTATTGACTATCAGCAGCTCAACAAAGTTACAATCAAGAATAAGTACCCACTGCCAAGGATAGATGATTTGTTTGACCAACTGTAGGGTGCTAAGTACTTCTCGAAGGCCGATTTAATATCCGGGTTTCACCAATTGAAGATCAAGGAGCAGGATATTCCGTAAACAATTTTCAGGACCTGTTATGGGCACTTTGAGTTTTTGGTAATGTCTTTCAGGCTAACAAATGCCCTCGCAGCTTTCATGGATCTTATGAATTGCTTCTTCAAACCTTTCCTCGATTCCTCGTGATAGTGTTCATTGACGATATTCTTGTTTATTCGCGGAGTTAGGAGGACCATGCCAATCATCTCAGGGCAGATTTATAGACTCTATATCAGCACTAGTTGTATGCGAAGTTTTCGAAATATGAATTTTGGCTTGAATCTGTTACGTTCTTGGGTTATGTTATCTCTCGAGAAGGAATTGAGGTTGATCCTCAGAAGATTGCAACTGTGAAAAATTGGCCTAGACCTACTACCCCAACAGAGATTCGTAGTTTCTTGGGCTTAGTTGCATATTACAGGAAATTTGTGGAGGGGTTCTCTACACTTGCCTCTCCGTTGACTAAATTAACGCATAAGGCGGTTAAGTTCCAATGGTAAAATGCTTGTGAAAGGAGCTTCCAAGAGTTGAAATCAAGATTAACTACGGCACCGGTGTTGACCCTACCAGATGGTATGGATCGATTCGTTGTATATTGCGATGCTTCAAGGATCGAACATGGGTGTGTATTAATGCAACATTGAAAGGTGATAACGTATGCTTCTAGGAAACTCAAGAATCATGAAAAGAACTATCCAACACATGACTTAGAGCTTGCGGCGGTGGTATTTGCATTAAAGATTTGGCGTCATTATTTGTATGGGGTCCATGTGGATATATTCACGGACCAAAGAGCCTACAATATATTTTCAAACAGAAGGAATTGAATATGAGGCAGAGAAGATGGCTTGAGCTACTCAAGGATTATGACATCGATATCCCGTACCATTCGGGGAAGGCTATTGTTGTGGCGGATGCTCTTAGCCGGAAATCTATGGGTGGTTTTGACTCACTTGGAGGCATATCAAAGGCCCTTGGCCAAGGAGGTTCATCGATTAGCTAGTTGAGAATTCTTCTTGCGGATTCTAGTGAAGGAGGAGTTATTGTGCAAAATAAGGCATAATCATCATTTTTTGTCGAAGTCAAGGAAAAGCAATACAACGACTCGTTGTTGGTACAATTGAACGAGGGAATTCGAAAAAATAAGACCATGGCCTTTTCTCTTTGCATGGATGATGGTACACTAAGGTACCAAGGGCGTTTATGTGTTCCAAATGTGGATGGTCTCTGGGAGAGAATCATGATGGAGGCTGACACTTCTAGGTATTCCGTGCACCCGGACTCTACAAAAATGTATCATGATCTCAGGGATGTCTATTGGTTAATGATATGAAGAGGAATGTAGCGGACTTTGTGGTGAGATTTCCAAATTGTTGGCAAGTGAAGGCCGATCAACAAAGGCCCGGTGGGTTGGCACAGAACATAGAAATTCCTATGTAGAAATGGGAGATGATCAATATGGACTTGTGGTAGGACTACCTCGCACTCCTCGCAAGTTCGACTCGATTTGGGTAATTGTGGACCAACTCCCGAAATCAGCACACTTCTTACCTTTTAAGGCTACTGGCACAACAGAACAATAACCTCAGTTGTATATGAAGGAAATAGTCAGGTTGCATGGCACTCCAGCTTCTATTATCTCAGATCGAGGGGCACAGTTCACGGCTAATTTATGGAAGAAATATCAGCAAGTTTTGGGTACTCAGGTGAATCTTAGTACAACCTTCCATCCCAAACCGATGGGCAGACAGAGCGGACTATTCGGACGCTTGTGGATATGTTGCGTGCTTATGTTCTTGACATCAAAGCTAGCTGGGACGATCATTTGCCGCTAATAGAATTTACCTACAACAACAGTTACTATGCCAGCATTAGATGGCACCGTTCGAGGCTTTATATGGTAGGAGATGTAGATCCCCCATTGGATGGTTCGAGATTGGGGAAGCAGATTTGATAGGGCCAGACCTCGTGCATCAGGCTTATGGAAAAAGTTAAGATCATTAAGAAGCGGTTGAAAACATCTTAGAGTCGTCAAAGGTCCTATTCGAATGTGCGTCGCAAGGATTTGGAGTTAAAAAAAGATGATTGGGCGTTCTTGAAGGTTTCCACTATGAAGGGTGTAATGCAGTTTGGTATGAAAGGGAAGTTTTGTCCGAGGTATGTCGGACCATACAAAATCATTTAGAGGATTGTTCAGGTGGCGTACAAGCTCAAGCTACCACCTGAGATGTCATTAGTGCACCCAGTATTTCATGTGTCTATGTTGAAGAAAGTAGTTGGAGACCCGACACTCATTGTTCCAGTTGAGACTATTGAGGTTAATGAGGAATTGACTTATGAAGAGATTCCAGTATCTATTATTGATCCTCAAGTCCGAAAGTTGAGTAATAAAGAATTACCTCCGTGAAAGTCTTATGGCGCAACCAACAGATTGAAGAGGCAACCTGAGAGGTCGAGGAAGAAATGAAGAAGAACTACCCTTATTTGTTTGAATATCTATGCAATCGTTCTATGAAATTGTTCCCTATGAATTACATATCATTTGTACAGCTTATGCTAAGGATGTTCCTCTTTTGGTAATATATTGCTTATGATGCCACGGTTGGAGTTGTCTTTATGTTATATTGCATCATCAGATTATGTGTTTGTTGTTAGGATTGATTTCTGAGATTCTCTGACGGCTGGATAGGCCCAGTTTCAGGGGAGACTCTAGCGAAATTTTTGGAAATTTAGGGAGTTAGCCAAATTTTGAAACTGTTGGTGTGTGTGAGTTAGAAGTTGCCCACATTATGCGTTGATGGTTCATTTTGACCCTCATTCGAGGAAGAATGATCTTGAGTGGGGGAGGATGTAAGGCCCTGTAAAATTTCACCTAAAACCCGAGGTCCCGTGGTTGCGAGGTAGGCTAATATGTTTGGTGATGGTAGACCCCGATATGGACTTTCTGGGTTGAACAGTGCGCTAGGGAATAAAGGAAAAATTTTGGCATAAGAAGACATTTCTGCGGCCTATTATGCGGCCGCTGAATCACTATGCGGGCCGCAAAATGGCCGCCGAGTGAAGCAGGAAACTGGGCAAGTTTGGATGGCATTGTGCGGTCAATTATGCGATCGCAAAACCATTACGTGGGCCGCATAACGAGCATGAAGATTTTCCTGGAGGGAGGTTTTGCGGTGCACTATGCGATCACAGAACAGGTCTACGGACCGCATAATGGCCTCAGAGTGGGGAAGGAGTGCCCAGTTCCGGGGGCCATCTCGCGGCCCATTTTGCGGACTGCAGAAGGTTTATGCGGTCCTATATGTGACTGCATAAGGTGTTTTGGAGCTTCATTTTTCTGGTTTTATAAACCCGACCCCATTATTATAAAACACTATTAAGGGTCGTTTTTAGAAGGTTCGAACTTACACTTTAGAGAGAGAGGAAGGTGGTTTAGAGAGAGGATGAGTTCTAAGTGATTTGATCATCAGTCTTTGCTCAAACATTGAAGACTTCTCTAGGGTTATTCACAAGGTCTTCAACCAAAAGGTAAGATTCTACACCCTATCCCTAAATTTCGAAATATAACTAAAAATGTGAAATAAGTAAAGCAATTATTGGGAGTGGGAGTTGTTTATTTTACATGCATGTACCATCTAGTGTAGTGGAAAGATTGTTGAGCTCTTTTTTGGGAACTTTTGGTTGTGGGGTGAAAGAATCCACCATAGGAGGACCCTAATGCGTTAATGCATGCCTAGTGTTTGGTAAAACGCTCCGATAAGCTGATACCATGAATATTTTTCTAATTTGTGTTCAATTTTGCTATGTCTCTATATAGATAGAAGTTGCTAGGATTTCCGGAATTGTGTAGTGAATTAAGAGGAGCTCTTTCGAGGTATGAAGGTTAAACTCTTCTTCTAGTATTAGAATTTCAGAACCCTTGTAAAATTCTATCATGTGTACTCGAACTTGAAACGCTATTGATGTGGGATGTTCAAGCTAGTAAATTGATTCTAAAATTGCAAAACATGCCCAAACCCTCGTCTGTTAGATTGTCTATTTTGACTTAAATATGTTATACCCTGGTGGGATGAATGTATTGTATGAAATCAATGTGATTTAGCATTCATTTCTCATATGATGAAACCTTATGAACTTACACTGCCAAGGCAAAAGGTGCCAAATTGTTGATTTGAAAGGGAACACTTTTGTACAAACTAATATAGTTTTGGGACCCAAAATTAAGGTATTGTGAATACACCTCCACCCACATATGTTGGGGTGAGGCGGCAGGGCCGTTTTGTGTAGTGTTGTGATATTGTGAGTACACCTCCACCCGCATACATTGGGGTGAGGCGGCGGGGCCGCTTTGTTTAGTGTAATGATATTGTTCGTACACCTCCACTCCCATATATTGGGGTGAGGCGGCGGGGCCGCTTTGTGTAGTGTTGTCGTATTGTGAGTACACCTCCACCCGTACTCGTTGGGATGAAGTGGCAGGGCCGCTTTTTATAGAGTTCCTGGTATTGTGATTGCACCTCCACCCGCATACATTGGGGTGAGGCGGTGGGGCCGCTCTATGTAAAGATTGTTGTAGAGGATCCTCGAGTTCAAGTTTGTAAATGTTAATGAAAGCTTTTACTAAATTTGCAGTGGCTTTCACTTGTAATTAAGCCGTCTATTGATACCATAACTCATCGTAAGTCATGTTGTATTTCCAAGTCCTTGAATTGGTGTTTGGTTTTCATACTAGTACTATTCGACATGTACCAACGTCCCTTTTGCCGGGGGCGCTCCGTCTTTATTGGATGCCGGTGGTTGGATGCAGGTTGTTCCACAGCGGAATACATTTACCAGTGATAGTGTTACACTTTTCTCTCAGCTGACTTGGTGAGCCCCATTTGTTTCCGGGGTTGTGCATCTTTTGTTCCGTGTGTATTCGATTTTGAGGTATAGCCGGAGCCTTGTTGCCCGCACAATCATCGTACTCTTCTATATATATTGGAGGCTCGGTAGACATAGTGTGGGTTGTTTATTACTGTGAGAAAGTTAAACTAAAGATGTCATAATTGTATCTCATGCTTCCACTGTAAAACTATGGCTGTGAAATGTATTGTTTTGGAGACGTATAAATGAAGTATCTAATGATAATGGAACTACTGTTGTCCATAAACCCTCGTGGTATTAATTAATGAAGTTTATATTCTCTTTATTTATGGGTGTGTTGGGTAGAAGGAAGTCCAGCAGGCTTGCTCGGTCGGGTTATCTCGTATGAGCGCTGGTCGCGCTACTCGAGGTCGGGGGCGTGACATATGTGATCCGCAAAAGGGACCGCAAAATGGTCCTGCAAATTTTTTTAATGTTAATAGTCAGATATGTGGAGATTATATATTCTGCACTTCTATTCTGTAATCTGCACATTGGATTGCAGATACTCTTTCAGGTTTGCCCCCGGTGGCCTGATGATTTTTGCGACAGATCTGCGATTCGCGAAAATGTTATGCAGTCCGCATAATCCACAACAAAGAGAATCCAAAAACCGTCACTCTTATAACCTATGCGATGATTCTTCAGTCTGCAAAGCTGACTCATGGTCCGTATAATTCACCACGGAAGTCATCCTCTTGAGTCGGTTCTTCTTTCCACTTTGCGATGCATTGTGCGGTCCACAAATCAATTTTGCGACGACCCTATCCTACAGTTTTTTGACCATCTTAGCTTCTCCTTGGCACTATATAACATTAGATCCCTGGCAAAATATTTTAGAGAGAATGAAAACATATGTAAATGGTATAGAAACTACCTTATTTTCACGGCACACCAGTACTCCTCAGATACATAGTCATTTATTTATATCCAGAGATAGTTCGTTGCACAGGGTACCTATTTCCATCAAATAGGATCGGGGAACATAGTTCACATCTCATTTTTGGAGAGCTGTATAGCATCACTTTGGTACATAGATTAAACTTATCGTAGTGTTTCACCTGAAGACTGATGGCCAGTCCGAATGGACTACTTAGATTCTTGAGGAAATGTTGAGATCATGTGCTATTGACTTTTGATGTCATTGAAATAAGTTCTTCCTTTTGGAGGAGTTTGCCTATAGTAACAGTTAGCAATCCAGTATTCAACTAGTGCCATACGAGTCTTTATATAATAGACTATGCCATTCTCCTATTGGTTGGTTTGATCTTAGTGAGGCTAGGTTGTTGGGTATAGATTTGGTACGAGATGTCTTGGAAAAGGAAAAGTTGATTCAGGAGTGACTTCTCGCAGCTTATAGTAGGCAAAATATTTATGCAGACTACAAAGTTTGTGATGTTGGGTTCATGGAGGGCGAGAAGGTACTTTAGAATGTGTCACTCCCGAAACCTGAGGAGTCGTGGTTGGCACCGGGTGCCATACTCGGCCCGAGCATACAACTTCGTAACTATGAACTCAGGAGGGGTAGCCCTTAATTTAGGTCGACGAAGCGTCCTGCATGCTGACAATACCAATCAAGACCGACGAGGCCATTTTTGAATCATCTAAAAATAACGTATATCTCATACGAAGGGTAGATATACCCAAAATCTCATATACAAAATTGTGCAGGCTGATGAGGCTGCCATGAACGTCTACAACCAACAGTATCGAACTGAACATGCAAACAGGGTTGGCAAGGCCACAATACAAACATACAAAATATATAGGACTTGTCAACTATCCTCTAGAGATAGTAGAACTATATCATGATTGGGACAGGGCCACGACCTAGCCATTAAACCCGTATATACAAAATCGACTCCAAAGTCTAGGCCTAGTAATTACGGGGGAGTAGAGCTTACCAATCAAACTGATGTTTGTCTCTGTCTACTGGGATGGTCTATCCGGCTGTCTATCAGAACCTGCATGCATGAAACGTAGCATCCCCAAAAAAATGAAAGTCAGTATGAAATAATGTACCGAGTATGTTAGGCAATAGAATAACTAAAAGCTGAAACTGAATTGATAATATAATTACTGAAAGTAAATGGGAGTCATAGGAAGATATGCTTACCTACTAATAGTGACTCCACTCTCTCAATATAAAGTAAAATAGTTGTCCGACTTATAAGGCTCGATACATGTAACTGCTCAGCTGTAGTAGGCTCGCTCATAGGCGCTCGACCATACTAGGCTCGGTATCTCAACCATTTTGGGCTCAATCCTAAGTGCTCGGCCATAGTAGGCTCGGTATATAACTTAGCATCTGATCGGAGGCTGCCCAATAGGGTTCCGCCCACCGATTATAACTCGGTGGAAGTGAAAATACTATAATACCGTATATACACACACACACACACACACACACACACACACCCTCTGCTCACTTAATTGAAAGAAGACAGTACATAACTTCATATAAAGTCCTGATAAGGGAGAATACTGTAACATATGGGACTCGGATAATGTACATAAATTCAGAAATAAGAACTTCTTCTTATGTCTTGTTATCAAACACATGTAGTTATGGGATTATACAAAATGAAGGAAAGGTTTAGCCATAACATATCTTGACACCATTGGGTCCTTAATACCTTCCAAGCAACTCGTCAAACAACTCAACTCAATCTACCATAGCCTAAGGAGACTCAAAATTAGTGCTGAGTAAAGACTAAGTCTGTAACTTAAGCTAGTAGCTCGTTTACGTAAAATTTGAGCAGCATCCCTCCTGTAACAAGGGCTAATACCATATACCAACAACAACACACACATCAATACAATAAGACCAACATCAACAATAGGGTATAAAATATTTCATTAACAAGTCATCAATATATCACGACGAGCGGCAAGCTCTGATTGAATCCCTTTTGAATCCTTCAACCCCATTATCATTCATTCTTGAACTTAGTAATTTATTAAGTGTAAAAACCAATACTTTTAAAATTTCAATGTTGCTCTAAATATCCCAACACAAGATAATACCACGATGGACATCTTCAAAGTGCTTTATAGCCATTTCCTTTTGTAGTTACCAATTTTCTCAATAAGCTCGACTTGTAAACCAACATAATAATACTAACAACATCATATCCAATTTATATCCCATAATTTCCATCCGCTTAAAGTTCATAAGAGTAGCTTTCAAAATAATCCATAAAGAACAACATCTCAAGTTAATCCAAGTATTATCTTGCAGTTTATCATCCTAACAACTTAACCAACATAAAAGCAAGCTTAAGAACAATTATTAGGCTGTTATACTTAACCTTAAAAAGTAGCAGCAACTTGAAATTTCAGCAAAAACAGCCCACAACTATTCTCAATGACAACAGAACCTCAAAGAGGTGTTGTTCTTCACTAGAACTAACTTTTGATGTTGTAACCATAGGGAGCTGCTTGTGCAGCCTCGCGAAAACACGAATGTCTCTCAACTTTGATGTCATCGACGAACGGTTTAATGCACTAGAATTTAGACTCGTAGATATTAAATTTGGTTGGTAGATCATCCCGCAATGCCAAGTATATTGGGAGAAAAGCTTAGTGATATTAAACCCAAATTTCAGTATAATTTATGAACGTAACTTGCGACGCCTTTCGTCGACTTTTGTTTCACAACTTGCTTGACATCAAAATATAACACACGACTATAATACTACTTAAATACCTCATAAAATCATCTTATTATCATGTTAATCACCCTAGTCTCACCCTAAAAGTATGGGTTACAAGATTCTCAACTTGCTGACTTACGACGAAACATATTTTCTTCGATTCGTTTAGCTTCTAAACCTTCCAACTCTCTTGGTACTTGTGGTTCATGATCTTAAATATTTATAACCTAACATAACATGAATAACTTACTTTATATACATTCAAACATTACCTCATTTTCGAGCTACATCAATTGACTTACGACATACTTTTACGTACGTAAACATGGGGTGTAACAAAATATATTTTCATGAAGGGTGTGGTGAGGTTTTGGAAAAATGGCATGTTGGGTTTGAGGTTCATTGGAAAATTAATGTTTTTGGAGAGATCGCGATGATAAAAGGTTCTTTGGAAGGTTTAACTGACCGAGAAGGCTACTTGGGTGTAACGACCCAACCAGTCGTTTTGAGTTTGAGCACCCAATTTTGTAATTTGAAAATTTTCATAGGTTAATGTTCTATTTTATGACTTGTGGGTATCGGTGTTTTGGACCCAGAAGGGCTCGGGGAAGATTTGGAACATTATCTTGTTATTGTGGAAGGTTAAATGGCTTAAATAACAACCTTATCTATCGATTCTAGTAATGTCACTTTAGTTCATATTTTGAAGCTACATACAAGTTTCTATGATGAATTTGCATGTATGTTTAGACTAGGACCCGAGGAGCTCGGTAGCACTTCGACACAATTGCGTAAAAATTAGAACTTTAAGGGCGTGCTTGGTATGTAGGAAAATATTTTTTAATTTTTATATGCTTGGTTGGGATAAAAGTTTTAGAAGACATTTTCCTCCAGTTGAAGGAAAATGATTTCCCTACCAAAAGGAGGAAAAATATTTTCCAAAATTCTTTTTTAGCCTTCCCCACCCTATTCCCCA